>JAQIWH010004337.1:0-17298 GCA_034695005.1 Cryptops parisi | reverse complement strand
TAATTTCACGCTTTACCGGCCTTTTTTTTTTTTTATCTAGTAAGCACTTTTTTTACATTATAATTTTCTAATTAGCATGAAAGGTCACATTCCATCCCGAGTTCAATACAAATTAGATGCCCTATTCACCGACTTACTAGGACTAGCAGCTCAAGTTCTCAAACTTAACGGCCGACTTGTCTTTTGGGTTCCAGTCTATACCGAAAGGTACGTTTTTTGTCGTTGCATATAGATCAAGAAAAAAAATAACTCGAACTGCATTAATGAACGATCTTCATTTTATTAACAGTTTTGCGGAGGACTGTGTACCCACCCATCCATGTTTCACTCTAATCAGTAGCAGTAGCCAACCATTGACGAGGCATTCGAGCCGGATACTCATCACGTTAGAAAAATGTAAAGAACTAGAGGTATGTATAGTCCACTTTCACCCATTCGCTTACTAGTAATATATTCACGATTCTACATTTCTTTTGAAAACCAACATAATTGTGTCTTAATTTTATTATATAGAATTCGGTTGAAGAAATAAAAATTCCCGATGCAATAGGACAATTCAGAGAACGTTATTTTCAGAATTCATAACGCACCACACACTTTTATGTCTGTAGACGAATTAAAAATGGTAGGTTGCAATTTTTTTTATGTTTCATTATTAAAGCATCTATTTTAAGATTTTGCTATTCGTATTCGTCTTGTTCCATTCTACATCTTATCCTATTGGGTCATCATAATAAAGTTCTTGTGCAGTTGTAAATTTTAAAAACTGCACAAGGGCTTTGTAAGCTTTATGAAAATTGACTTTGTCGATTAAAAAAAACAAAATACACCTCGTCGTAACTTTGTTCACTTCATTTATTTGGGTGAAATAAAATAAGTGTACAGACGTGCATAAAGAAGGTGAAAATATTAAATGGTACGTTACCAAAAGAAAACAAGTTGCAGCTGAAAGTGTAACAGCGAAGAACATAAATAACCAATGTTTCAGCCAACTTAAATTCGTTAATAAAAATAAAAATAAAAATTATAGTATATCGTAATACAAAATGTTATCGTTTAAAATATCAGCACCTCTCCTATGGTTAAGGCGTACTGATTTGTTTCATCATCAGTACAATTCTGCATTTATTTTAACACTTCTAAGATCACTCAAACTACACATTATTTTAGTAAATATTCTTGGTTGTGGGTTTTCCTTTTTCCTTCCAAACTTAAAAGGGGGGAGGGGGAGCATCTAGCTTTATTGAACATTTAATAATGGGTGGTATCGTCAAGGGGCTGAAACAATATGCAGTGAACTTAGCATGCCTTGAATGACATCCGTTTGTGGCTTCGTTGATTTTACTTCGTGTTCCTGAAGAAAAGATAATCGTGTTAATTCACTGTTGAATTTCAGAGAAAAATTATAAGAAAAAAAAAAACAAAGTTGGTGACATTTGTCATAAATCGTATGGGTCGTCTATGACTTAACTAAAACATTTTATTTTATTATAAAAAATCTGTTGAGGGAAACTTGGGATAACTGGTCAACGAATTGGGCAAAATATTTCTTTGTACAAAATTTTTTCTCATTAACAAGCATTATTCTAGCACCAATTAAACTCATTTTACAAAGCTTCGACAGTACCGTCAAGCAAGCTTTCAACGTGCATAGCTCGGAAAATTGTATTGAAAAAAGTTACCTGGTATTTTTCTGAGATCTTTTTCGTCACCCACATCATGTATTTCAGGTTTTCTTTCTTTTTCTGAGCTGTGCATTTTGGAGATGAAGCTATATTATGTGCGGCCTGCAAATACAAGAATAATTCTCGTAAAACGGAGGACTAGGATTTTGAGTTAACAATTGAACCTCTTTAACTCGACAACATTGTCAACACAAAAAAAGTTGTCATTTTCTAGTTAATAGCATTTAACGAAATTCGCAAGTACATCACATGGACAGTGTTAAAACGCAGAATCTTGTAAACAAATTCTCGACTATAATTTTGATTGCTAGAAAACCTCGGTATCGTACGTTACGGAAGTTCAAGTGCATTGTTTTTCCCTTCTGTTTTCATTCGAAAAAGAAAAAGATTGACAACTTACGAGACAAATTCCAAACAACGCCCTGACATTGTTTGGATTCAGTTTCAGGGCTTGAGCAAAATAGGCTCTCGCTAATTCCATGTTCTCATATCCTCCCTGAGTGTAGCGAATCTGGAAAAATGAAATTACAATGTCCACGTACAAAATTACACACAACGAAGGATGAACATCTTGGAACAGAACGTATTCGTGAACCACCAAGAAGAGCTGTACAACTAGACTACCTCTGCGTAACGTTGGTGATAGAGATGGTTGTGCGGATTGAATAATATCAACTCTTCGATGCAGAAGGCAGCTTTGCTGTAATCTTGTTCCTGGATGTACAGGTCACTAAGTTCCATCCAAGCTTCTTGATCACTCATGAATCTGAAAAATCGTGCCAACCGGAAAATAAGTAATCGGTGAAGCTGCTGCGGGAATGAAAAACTTGAATTCAACCATTCATTTGACAAGACTCACTTTTTTAAATATTCGTCAAGTTCTTTTATCGCTTCGCACACCTTGTTTTGGGCTTTCAATATGGCTATTTTTCGTTTCCTCGCCACCTGCAATAAATTTTTCCAATCATGAGCTTTTTTAATATGACATTTTATGTTTCATGCAAAGTGAATAGATACGTACAGAGTTGGCTTCATCGCTAGCAATTATTATGTCATAGTGCTTCAACGCATCATCGTACCTAATTTATCAAAGAAAATAAAAGCACTGAGAATAGGCAGGATGATAATGGACATAAAAAAAAAATACTCGTACCTTTCCAACACTTCCATTTTCATGGCTTTGAGCTTACGGACTCGTAAACTTCTGGGAAATTGCTTATTTAGTATTTCAAGGCATTCCTGAAAGACGTCAAAGGGATTCCTCGTCAATCACACAATCTGTACCTTCTTCGGCTGCTAGTTGCAACTCGCTAAACCAATCTATCAAAATGGTATAATGAGTTTGTCTCACCTGAGCGATGTCCAGTCTGTTGCAGTCATAAGCAGCTATACAAACTTGTTCATAAACCACCCACACTTGAAACAAAATGGAAGGGTTAAGTTGTCGTCATTTTGTTTTTGTTTTTTTATATACATTTATTTTCATTACTACTTTTTTTGGATGTTCTTTAGAACTGCCGCGAAATGATTTAATATTATTTAGTTTGAAATCAAAATGGGACGTTTACTTTCATCTCCTAGTTTGTGGACATAATCCGCAAGTAGTTTCTCCCAGTATTCGAGAATCTCCTCGCTTCGACGCACGTTTTCTTCTCTCCATTGTCGTAACAGATCTCTCGCACCTACAAAATTTTTAATTTAAAAAGAAGAAATTTTTAGTCGATGAAACTTGATTAAAAATAGAGGATAAAATGAAACGGGTCATGTTATATCTAGACCAACCTATAATTTATCTCTACACTCAAGATTGTTTAATCTGACGTTAGGATTAACCTTGTATGTATAGTATGTCTCATACACGTTATTGGTATGCTCATAGCAGTTGTGTACAGTACACAGCATGCACGAGATATGTTGTGTATATAATCGGGTATAATGCACCATTTTAAATTGCATTGAAAGATATTCATAGTCCTAACTCTGGTGGCTGTAATATACTTATACGATCATAGTATACATTGGTATATGTAAAATCATAATGGTTTTTTTATTCATTTATTTATTGGTCGAAATGTTATCAATAAAAAATTTACAACCCAATGGACTTTACACAACCTCGATAGTTCGTGTTTAGTTTTTTTTTGTCTTTTATTTATAAAATTTTATTATTTAGAATTCAGATACAGTACACTGTCGACCGAAGCTTGCACTAATTTATATTAATTTACCATTTCCTCATTCAAACATATTGTATTTGTAAACCTTACGTAACCCGTATAATTCATCCCCGAAAAATAAACCACAACATCATTATTTTTTTAACGTCAAGATATAAAATACATCTCCGAGATTATTTTAAACCGACTTTACACGTCTCCTCAATCGAATTTAATGTAACTTTATGTAGTGGAGCTGTATACAATTTCCAACACGTACCTTCCCAACTCATGGAAGTCGCCATGGCACTTCAGCTAATTCCTGGCTGATGCCAAGTCATGTGATTCGTGACGTCAGCTATTTGGAGACTGTGCGGTGCGCGAGTTTAAATTGGTTGCCATGGTGATGATCGTTGTAAACAACATGGTAGAAAATCGTGTAGTATCATCGGCTGCGATGGTTTTCTAACACTGACAGTTATCATTTTTTTCTATATATATATATATGTATATGTATATAAATTCTATACTTTTTGGAGTGAAAAAATATTAATAATGATACCTCCAGTAAATTCTCTCGTCAAATATGAAAGTCCCGTGTTAGTTTCCAGGCATCCGGAAAGAAAATTGCCTAAAAGTGTGATTATTCTTTTTATATAGCCTATTTTATTTTTTAAATATAATATTTCATATTGTACGTACATTGTGTACATAAAAAAATCATATAGTTAGATAACATAGGAAACTTATTTTAACGTTAGATGTTTTACGAATTAAAAGTTATAACGCTATGTCAATTAGGTATGTGTCTGCTACTTATGCACACTATGGAAATTCAATTATATTACAATATAAAAAGTCTCATATATATGATAAAATAGGGTCAAAATTATGTATTTCATTAGTATTTTATAATTGATGTTTTTACATTTTCATTTTATTTGGTAATTTTACAGATTACATGTAACTTTGAATTACGAACATTTTGTACGTGTTGTGCAATAGTAATTATATTCCATAATTCAATAGTGTTTTATTAATGTTATAGTTAGTGCTATATATATATATATATATATTAATTTATTATTATCTCCGTCCCAAATTATGGTTTACATTTCATGTAAAATGTTCTTGTTGTTGTTGTTTCATGTAAATGGACGGGTGTACAAAAATGTAAGTTTTTATTGGTTTATAGTAATCCTTTGTTTCATTAATGGTTGTTTATCCAGATAATGGAAGTTTGTTTTGTCTGGATGATCAGAGATTCCCTGATTAACTCGAAGAACGTTCTCTGTCAAGTGGCAAAGAACCACAGTTTCACTGCGGATTAAATTTGCCTAACATATTTTTTAAATGAATGCATAATCTTTTTCATTCACAGGCAAAAGATACTGCTGCTTCAGGAGAAGTTTTGCCAGAACTACCAACTTCGGGCAGAAGTAAAACTCAATCTGCTGACATAAAAACTGTGAGGGAAACTGAAGAAATTCTAAATTCCATCATTCCGCCAAGGTGATTGATTTAGATGTAAAACAAATCCTTATTAATAAGGATTGGATTTTTTTAGATAATAAATGTCAAATATTTTTTTTTTTTTTATCATTAGAGAATGGGTAGAAGATGGCCAGCTGTGGATTCAACAAGTGTCGACGACACCGGCCACGAGAATGGACGTCATCAATTTGCAGGAACAACTTGATCTGCGATTACAGCAAAGACAGGCACGAGAGACTGGAATTTGTCCTATTCGAAGAGAACTGTATTCCCAATGTTTTGGTGTGGTTTTTTTATACCAAATATTTTTATATTTTCATCGTAACAACTGATTGATCTAACTTAGGTGTTTGGATGAATTTGACATTTTGTCGTGTTGCAGATGAACTAATTCGCCAAGTGACCATCAATTGTGCCGAACGTGGTCTTCTTTTGCTGCGCGTTCGTGATGAAATCCGCATGTCCCTTTCTGCCTACCAAACGCTTTATGAAAGCAGTATTGCATTTGGCATGAGGAAAGCCCTGCAAGCCGAACAGGGAAAAGCTGACAAGGAGAAACGGGTGTGCCTAGTTCCAATTCATAGAGTAGTTTTTATTTTATTTTTTATAAACACGAACCCCAATATAAAACGTCCAACTTCAGATTCAAGACTTAGAACAGGACAAACGTGAGTTGGAGCGACAGGTCAACGATCAAGTGGCGAAATGCGATCAGATCGAAAAGAGAGCGATGGAACAACGATCGGTGGAAGAGAAGAAGCACGCTGATGAGATCCAATACTTGAAGAAAACTAATCAACAGCTTAAGGTAGTTTTTGTGTATGTTGCAGGCAATGTATAAATCCAGGCATTGTATAATATGGCTTTTTGTCTTTTGGCAAAGTATGAAATAATATTTTATATAGTTAGCGTTAGTTGACAAATAAAAATAAATAAAATAAATAAATAAATTAATTAATTTTCTCTCTAAAAAAAAAAGTAAACCTAAATTTAGTCCTAACCTGAACTTTTGCATAACGTAATTATTTCAATGTTAATTTCATACATTGGCTAAACGCCAAACATAATTTGGCATTGTATGTAATTGTTTTGGCATAGAATGCATGGATTTTATACATTGCCGGTAAAATGTGTTATATGAATATATACAGTATAGTGTAAGTAAAAAGTATTTTAATGAAAAATGAATAAGCATTTTTGTTAACTTCTCCAGACTCAGCTGGACGGAATCATCTCTCAGAAGAAAACTTAATGCCTTCTTTGGCGGACATGAAAGCTGTGTTTTGCAGGTGTCTCCATAGGGTTTCGGTTACAAATTGACGGGTGATGATATTTTTAAATAGGAATTTTTGATAATCATGCATTAATAGCACATTTCATTTGTTTTGTTTTTTTGTAAATGAAATAGATGCGGATGCTGCAATTGTGAAAAACCTTGATGTGACTTTTGCAAGTTGTTAGTTCTTTTGCCCTTTACATTTCATTAAAATAATGAAATATGATTCGAGTTTGCTTTTGAAGTATTTATTCTGGTGATTGGTGCTTTTAATAAAAAAAAATTAAGCAAATTTTTATCATGCATTTGTATCATTTTAAAAATCAATTGTTTTATAATATATGGAATTATGTCATCCGACTGTGATTAAGATTATAATGTTAAAATTAAATGTAGATTCATGTGATGTAGATATGTATACAATACTGAAACCTTATAAATCGGTGCTATCAGTATTTAGCTGATAGTCACGAGGACTTTGACGTCGGAAGTGTTTTGTTCTTTAGTGATTTTGTGTATTTGACAAGAGTCGTTTGTATAAAGTCATCTCGGCAACGTGCACCGAGTTACTTTTTAGCGGTAAGTCATTTTTATTTTAACCCATTTTAAAATGTACATCTTTATAGACTGATATACAGGGTATCCGAAAATTATTTGTAGAAGTTTGATTCATTTAGTAAATTGTAAGAATGATTATCGGACACCCTGTATAATATTATATTTAGTTATTTTAATTTACTGTTTATTCTTAATCGGTTTGTTAGGATATTCGGTGCTTAACAGAGAAGCCGCTTGTGGCTCTAGTAATTATGCGTGGGGTTGATGTTTTTATCTGATAAACTAACTTAAACTTGTGTTTATGGTATGGATATAAACACTAGTTTAGATTAGTTAAAAACTACCACCATGCCCAACTACTAGCGCCACAAGCGGATTCTCTTAAAGAAAAAGTACAGGATCCAGTCTCGGAATTAATTCGATTGGGATTTTTGTTTACAGTCATTGTAATAATAATTAGAATTTATCAATGAAATTGTGAATCTTTAAAAAGCATTCCGTACATAAAATAATTGAAACTGCGTTAAAATAAATAGATGGCACAAAATCTTATGTCACAAGTCACATTAAATATTAAACACTTGGGGGTTGTCCTCATAGCCTTAATAGATTGAAGGTTAATTTAAATCGTTTTACAACTAATGTATTGGCATAGCTAGTTGGCTAATCCATTTCCTTTTTCTAGAGGGTGACAGTTGTTGTGCATCATAATAAATTCTTCAGTTGTGCACTTGAACCCGTACGATAAAGGTGTCATTGAAATTACCACCCTTGAAGTTATTCAACTATAACGTAACATACTTTCTAGGTATATTAATTTTTATTATGTTATAATTGTAAAAAAATAATGTGCATGGTTCATTTATCGTTTATGATAATTTATAAACTGTTTACCGTTGTATGTTAAATGTTTTATTTTTTTGGTGGTTTTCTTACTGAAAATTCGGTGTGGTAAGATAAATGGTACCATGATTGAGATAGTCAAAGTATCATCAATTAGTAACAATTTACAGTAATTCCTGGGTTATGCTGTCCGATTAACCCTTTTTCGATATAATGCTTATTTCATGTACTTTGTCAATTACAGTACAGCTCATACAATTTGTTTAATGTCGTCAATAATTATAGTTATTACATGCTGTTAACTAGGATACTTTTCGGTTATAGCTGGGCCCGTGTGATGTTGCTATTTGCTTGTACTTGGTTATGGGTTTATTTTCCTAGTTAGGTTAGGAAAAACGAAGAAACGTATTAAATGTATGATTTTGTTTTGTTTTTCTAAACTAACCTGCAAAATAAACCCATAACCAAGTACAAGCAAATAGCAACATCAGACGGGCCTCGCTATAACCGGAAAGTACCAAAATAATTATAACTACTAGTTAACTGCAATTTTGTAAAAATAATTGCAATTACTTTTCTAACTACTTTACAGTAGTTGAGTAATTGTAACTACTTTTCTTAACTTCTTCACTGTGGCAACTAGCTAATATAAAAAGTTAACATAAACAATTTATCTAAAATTTTGCACCTTCTTGGTGCAAGTATTTGACCTGTCATACTACTATAATAAAGAAACACCACAGCAGCACTGCAAATTTCTGAAAATTTACAGTAGTTATTTATTAGCATTATTGGTAGTAGTTGTAGTTAACTACCATTTAAAGTGATTCTACGTAGTTGTAATTGTTTTACATAAAAGTAGGCCTAGTTATAGCTGCCTAGTAATTACTGTATAGAGGTTAAACTAGTGCCTATCACTGGTTTTCAGTATCCAACACATTTGATTAGCGAAATTAAACAACGGTAAATTATAAGGTCGTAGTGTTAAATTATAGGCAAAGATTTCAAAACAAAAAATTTTCTAATAGTGTTTAGTATCAAGCACATCCGATTTAACGATGATTTGTTTTATTCTAATTTCGTGTTTATATAATTCATACTTTATTTTCATAGCAATTTAAAACAACAAACAGTGGTAATGCCAAATCACCTTTTCAGTGGTTCAATAGTTGCTAATGATAGCAACTATTGTTGCTATCATTAGTGCATAAAGAATTTTTATTCTTATTGTTGGATTTTTATCTTTGACATGAGTTTCTGGGCTCTTATATTTTGCTTAATACATTTCTTCCATTTTTATTATTGGTTGGTGTTTTCATCATAAGCTCATATTTCTGTGGAACTTAGGTAACTGATTTGTCTATTGCTGAAATTTCAGTTTTTATTTATCTAATATTTTGGGATTCGTTGTTCCAGAAACCATGGTTCAGTGGGTGATTGCGGAGGTTATGGCTGACAAATCTTTGCAGCCGGATGATGTCCAAGCTCGCTTTCGTCGCCACAGCGTGTACGGATGGGGGACGTTCAAGTGTGTTGACTGTCGCCTAAGTTGGATGTCACAAATCACTTGGGTCACTCTGGACCTCAAGGAACAAAGAATTCGACGTCGTTTCAAACAGAAATGCAAGAAGTGTGATAAACAGCAACGTCCGTGGTGGCACGTGGAGGAATTTGCTTTCATGGTAGAATTTGCTATCAACAGGTACCTAATGGTTCTCTGTAGTATGTACTACAAACATACCCTGCTAATCTAATACAGCAGGTTTAAACATTAACCAGACTACATCTGTGAAGATTTGAAGAGGATCAAGTTGTATGGCATTGCATTGGAAGCCTTGCTTTTAGAATTGTGTTTTGAGTTGTCGTTATAAATATAAATGTGTTGAGAAGTTTCTTACATTATGGAGACTCAAGTATGATTTGCGAATGCTTCAAATTAGGATCGTCTTAAACCATACCGAACTCAAGTCAAAAATTTTACATTTGAAAAAAACTGATTTTATGCATGATTTGTCCAAAGGGTTGCATGCTCTTCCGACTGGTTTATAGCACGTGGTTCATTGCAAATCTTTCTACACCTAGCGATATAATTGAAGACCCTGGTGCAAATAGGGAGTTAAGTAACATTTTTTAACAAAAATGACCTGGAAGCATTTTCTAATGTTAGGTGCAATTCCACCTTCCTAAAGCATAGTTTCAAACAAAACAACAATGTATGCAAAGATATCAGTGCAAGAAGTTTGAAGTAGCCCATAGACAGCAAGACTTCAGTTTAGTTCAGTTCTTTAAACACGTTTTCCTCGAAATTGTAAAAATGCTGCTTAACACTCTTTTGCTTAACACCCTTCAATTCTTAGTAGATTATCACCATATATGATGACGCCTCATTCATGCATTAACTAAAAAGTTAGTTCACTCACTATGGTTTACTACACGATACATTTATCCTCGAGCCAAAGTTTTGATACTCTAGTTCTAGTACAGTAGTTTTCCTGGTATTCAAAGTTTTTTGAACATGCACCCTTATGTAATAGTAAATGATACATAAGGGTACTGATAAGGGTACTGTACTAGTAAATGATAAAATAAGAATTGGGTTTGAAAGTCATTGCAACGTTTTTATTTTTATTTTCCATTATTGTGTTTTTATTTCAGGTACAGAAAGTTGTTGAGCGGTACCTGGAAACCAGCAGCAGGACCACCAGTTTTGAAAAATAATCCTCCGCATAAGAGCGAGTTGTGCGAACGATGCAATTTCGGCGAACGAAAGTGCTGGTGCGTCATCACCGAATCTCTCATGCAAGAAAATGACGTGGACACCAAACTTCCCATTCCAGAACCAGTTGTTACTGATGTAATGGTTAACGGTGCTGTTTCACCTCCTCAACCACAACCGGACAAAGAAATCGTCAAAGTAGTCGTAGTAGTTAATGGTGACTCCCCAAAGGTTCCTGATAAGATGACAACTGGTGAGTTGGATTGGACCTTCAAAATTGAACTTATTTCCAAAAACGTCTCAAGTCCAAATAAATCCTATTTGAGCTAAGAGGCTCTGGAAACTATTTGTGCATCGCCGATTCCAAATATGTTATTTTCAAGACACAAAACTTAACTACTTCCTACTGGAAAGACCACGTTCATTTGTAGTGTCTTGTCAAATGAATAATAAAAAAAAAAGTTTTCTGGAAAGTATTTCCTAGACTTAAGACGTTTTAGAAAATAAGCTCTTCAATTCACTGATAGCTTATTTCTGATTCAATCCTAAGGATCACTAATGTGTGTTTTTTTTTATTGCGATGTTACAGCCGATATCAACATGAAAGAAAAACGTACACCACGACGGCGCAGAGATCGCAGGACATCACTACGAAAGAACAGCATTTCCAAAGAAAAGATGAACGGCATTGAAGAAAAGGATGAGCAGGATGTCCAGGAACATGAAAAGACAGGCTCGGAGAAAAGCGTGATCCCTGATGACGACGGCAAAGATGCCCAAAACATTAACGGCAATGCTTTGGAAAAGCTCCAAAATGGAAAAGTTGACGATGAGGAGGAAACTTTGACAAAGGATGAAACGCAAATTGTCAGTAATGGTAATGATGTTGAAAGCACTAAAGAGGTAGAAATTGGTAAGCCGGTCGAAACAGATACAGAGATCAAAAATGGTGAAGCCGACGAATGTGCTAAACCAGTTGAAAATGGTAAGGTGGTTGAAAAGAACGAAGAGGCTGAAAGTAGTAACACGGGGATGGTTGACAAAACGGTGACCGAAAATGGAAATGCAGTTATTAAAGATGATTTAGTTGTCGTGGATGAGGGTGCTACACAAGATGACAATTTGAATCCAGATGACTCGCATGCCGGTCAGAACGAGGAATGATTATAGGATCATTTTTTGGTTATTACATTAAGTATCAAGCTCTTTGAGAAGTCTTCAGAGACTTTCTGAAGAAAGGTATACATTTATCATTAGAACACACAAAACTGTGTTTAATGTTTTTATTTGATCCTGATAACGATGGTTTGTAGGCTGAAATTAAGTCCATATAATTTTTCGTAATTTAAGGAAACTATTAATAGAATATGTATTATTGATTCAAGTTGACTGCCATTTGTTGAAAGCTTTATTTTGCTAGAAGCTTGTATTTTTGTGGAGGAACCTGTTTGTATTTGATTTCTGCCTGATGTAAAATGACTAAAAATGAGCTTGAAAATAATGTTATTTTTATTTGCACAGTGTGGTCCAAAAGTTAGCTTAAAAGCCCAAAAGCTAACCAAATGGGAAAGTTTCCAAACACTGATTTTCAAAATGCATCCCATAAATATAGAGATGTACTTTATATACTTTTAAATTGCAACTCATTGTTATGCGTAATCAGAAAAGATGTTGGAATTGTCCACCATTTTGTAGGATCCACCAATATACCCGACGACACATTGCAATGGCCACTGTTTTCCACATCTTAGTTCTGGTTGCGATGTCCTTAGAAACAACTCATCTTACATGAAGACCGCTTTTTGGTATGGCAACTAAAGCAAATTTGTGAACAGGCGTGAGCGTGGATCAACCAATGAAAACGTTGGCACAGAAGCAGACGTCAGTTGTCCAAAATTTATTCCACTTGCCTCACTAAAACTTGTGTCATGGGGCCTTTAAACGTATGACGAGCTGAATTTTATTTTTCCACAACTCGGTACCAGTTTGTTTGTGTTTTTAGTTCAATAAAGTCTGACGAACAAATAACATAGCTGTTAGGCCAGTGCCATACAGCTCTTGGACAGTGTGTAGAGAAATTTTGACCCATTCCTCGCTGTGGTCTTTTTTTTGACACCATGCACCTTACCATTTTGTCGCTGAACTACTTCGTGCATTTGCTATTACTTGTGTCAAAACTTGTCTTTCGTGATTCTCGTATGCAGCAATAACCCGAGAAACAGTTTCTCTTAAAAAATTGAACCCTTGAGTGGTTTTCGTTACCAATCACGGCGAGGAATGGGTCATCAAAATACCTCCATACACTGTCAAAAGCCCTATAAGTCAATTGTTCAAAGTATTCAAACGATTACTAACGTTAAAGAAGGGCCAACTTCATATTAAAAATAACAAGTGGTAACATTCAATGACGTTTCCATTATTTTGTCCAACCCTTGTATATAGAATTATCGATATACAGGGTAGTCCAAGATATCGACACTTAATTTTTAACGAGCAATTTCTCATGAATTCTTGCTGGCTAGAGAACAAATACAATATATGCCCAATTCAAGCTCTTTTCAATGATGAAATAAGTTAAATTCACAATAATTGACCATCATCTGGCTACAGGGGACATTGTGTTGAAAACCGGGAAGTAGTCACCCCAAAGTGGATGTATAGAATATATATATTTTATATACAGTATATCTACTTTGGGTCACCTTGCAGATACCGCATGATCAAGCGCGTATTCTTGCAGATATCGCGTAACTAAGCAACATCAACATTGGAGATGATATCGAATAGACTATCTATAAAATAAATTTCGCAAATCAAAAAATGAATTCCACTACTGAATTATCGCAAAAAAACGAAAACTAGCCAAGGTTCGTTTTATACTATAGCTACGTTCACGTTGGATGCTTTTTCGCCAAAAACGCTCACCAACATCCAAATATAGTCGATAACCCAATATCGGTTCTACGTAAATTAAACTTATTGACTATCTTTGGACGTTTATTAGCGTTTTTAGCAAAAAACGCGTGCAACATGAACGTAGCCTATATTGTTTATAGCATGATTATAGCTACAGTAATTAATATAAATCAGGGTACTCTTCTGTTAAATGCCAGTGTGGTTTCAGGTTTTAGAGTGGGCAACCACATGTTGACTGTCAATGCTGTCAAACACGTGTATCAAAAAGTGCTGAAATTTTTTCTGGACCTAGGCAAAGGTTAGTATAAGTTGTATCAATCTTATCGACCGAGCTTCAAATATGATTTTATTCACATGATGGGTTTCGTAAACTTACTGATGTTTTTTTGGGGTGGGGTGATTATTGATTTTGGACCATGCTGTTTGTTGCTGGCTGTGGTAGAGCAGACGTCATGAAACAGTTGTTACAAGGTGTTTTTCATTAATTTGAATTTATTAAACACTCAAATGAGTAAAGGGTTAACGAACTTGTTCATAAATTATAAGCAATGTCTTTTATTCAACAACTTTGGAGGACTTGTTATGAAAGTCAAACATTTGGTTTATAAATATGCAACAGCATAAATCATGTTTTGACTTAGATATAATATAAATGATCACATTACTAACATATGACTTCGGTGAGCACAAACCAGCACCATTTTAGTGATAAAACGGTGTTACATTTTTACCCGGGTTTTATTCATAATAAATTTTGATCTGTGACAAGAAAAAGTCACCAAGTTCGTATTATATGCACTTGGAGATATATGTAACGCAACTTTATTTTCGAGATCCATTTTAGGTTCAGCATGGTAAAATATGAATAATTTAATCTTAAATTGAAAACCATATCTTGAACAAACACTCGTATGTTTGGCATGTGATAATCTTTCTTTATCTAGAGACCTCGGGAAGCTCAAGTTTTGGTGTGACAAGTGAATCAATTCATGGACAACTGTGACATAAGCTTCTTGCCAGCCAACTAGTTTTTATTGATTGGGTAAGATGACATCACAGTTGTCCACAAATTGCTCGATTTTCCACACCAAAGCTTGTGTATGTCAGTAGGTCTTAAAAGAAAGCTTGAAGTTTACTGTCAAGCAATTGAAGGTATCATCTTTACCAGTTTATGAACACCTTGCATCGTCAAGCGCATAAACACATGATTCACCTGGCTACTGTAATTCATTCCATACCTACAGTAATGAGAAAAGTGTTCGCAATTATTTAAAAAAAAATTGTATTTTAACTGATCGGGATTTTCCATGGCTTCTCTCGCACGGGCGACTATTTCCGCACCCGGGAACGGCTGGTTCGTCAAGTCCAATCTGTTGTTCACTCTTACTTTGTCGTGTTTCAACGCTTCTTTAATGGTGGCTTTGTGTACGATGCCCACTGTTAGAGGCTTTTGACTAATTTCAAAATTGTAAAATATATCTAACAAATTTTTGGCTTTGAAGTTAGGTGGTGGTCCAAAATGAATGATGAAATGTTCTATTTGGCCATCAGCGATTGTCTTGTTCCCCACGTACACTGCCCAATGGCTATACTCCAACAGGTCTCTCTTGAACTCGAGCAAATCACCTTCAGTTAATACTTTATGAAGTTCTGGTAAAGTTGGTTCCGTATACCACGGTGATTGATAATCCGCTTCATCGCCAGTGAACTGTGTTATGACCCAGCAGAGCACTGTAAAAGAACAAAAAAAGTACATTTACGCAAACAAATTGGTTATTTCACTCTAGTGAAATATTGTATACTTTGTTAGCTTACCCATAGCAGTGAGTCCCATTTTTATCGATCTGTAATAATGATTTTCATCTGGTGGTTGGCGTTGCATTCTGTTTTCGAATCTTGGAAAAATATTTCGGAGTTAGTAATCAAGTTTTCGCTTTATAGCCTAAGAAGACTGATGAGAGAGAATAAAATAACGTTACGCTTGTACCAACATGTTTTATATAGAAAGTTATGAAACACTAATTTTATGTCAAACAAGAATTCAGTCTCACATCATTAGTTTCCTCCACCTTGGCCCTTAACAGTGCATACGGTGTTTTCTTTAAGGCACGTTTTTTTTTTCAATAATACCCAGTTAAGGAACCGATATCCAATCAATCGAGTATTCACTCTGGAATAACACAACTCACATTCAAGAAATGTTAACTAACATGTCACACACACGATGTGTTAGAGCGTGGCGATGTGATTCGGCACACAATTTTACTGATTGCATTTTCAAGCCTGTCAACCGGTAGTTGCAATAGTGCTGGGGATTCCCAGTCGGATGGGGTTCCCCCTTTTGTTAACTATACTATCAACGCGGGTCCTATTTTTGTATGAATTACACCAGAAATCACGAGTGGTATTAAGTTCATGATGTGAATTACATTACATATCATGTAATAATGTAAACCATCGTTTTCAGCATACAGCTGAAAACGATTCCGTTCTTCTCTTCGTATCATACTGACCTTGGAGTTATACCAGTCAGTTGTGGTCGATTTTTATTTACATGTGCGTGTCATCTACTACTGATGCTGACTTTCGCTAATTTGTGATCATGTGCGTTAGGTTTCAAGCTTTTCCTGTGAGAAGAGGTTTTTCGAATTCACTGTGCAATAGAACTTAAACAAAATATTTTGTGCCATTATTAGAATTTTCAGTGTGGATTAAATCATATTACGTTTAAACTCAGTGGTATACTTTTTATTGGACATTGTTGATGTTTTTCGATCATTAAGAAAACAATTCAAACACAGTGTTACTATAGGGTAGAAAAACTTTTTGTTTTAGACAAAGTTTGAGAATTTTTGTTTACACTGAATACTGTATGTTTCATGGTTTACATTTGATGATGATGATGAAAATACTCAAAAGCAGGTAACGATTTTTGGAGGAAAATAATGTAAACATATAAAATAAATAAGCATTCTAAAATATTTTTTTTTGTTGGTATTTTTAAAATTTCTTGTCTTCAAGTTTAGGTAATTTTATAAATACATACTTTGTATCTCGTGGTTTGGTAAATTGTTTGTTCATAGTGCAATTTATTGGATGACTTCGTATTTTGTGTACAATTAAGAAATTGTAGAACATGCACATGACATCCTTTGCTCCGATATCAGGTGGTGGTCCCAAATGAATGATGACATGTTGTATTTGGCCATACACTCCCCAGTGGCTATATCCAGGTTACAGGTACATCCCTCTTGAACTCGAGCAAATCACCTTCGGTTAATATTTTATGAAGTTCTGGTAAAGTTGGTTTCCCGGTTCTATACCATGGTTGGTTTCCAGTTTGTCACTCGTTTTCTCTTTGCTGGGTCCATGATGAGAAAAAACATGATATCAGTGAGTTTGTATCCATGGTAACATTTGAAACTCAGTTTGTGAAATGTTCCTGTAGGTGATGCACATGGCAACGTACAAAACAACCGCTTCATTGCCAATGAACTTTGTTATGATTAGGGCCCGGATGTTTATGCATTTGCATAGATGCATATGCAGTTGCATATTTTGGGTACTTTTTCAAATTGATGCATATTTCAGTCACTTTTCTAATAAATGCATATTTCTGTGATTTTTATGTTTTATTGCATATTTACAAGATTT
>JAQIWH010004336.1:0-17299 GCA_034695005.1 Cryptops parisi | reverse complement strand
GATGGAGAAAGACTGCGAACAAAAATTTTATTTGCCACAATCGATGCCGCTCATTGACGTCACTCACGAACCGTTTCGCCCTCTTTTGGCCACCTGCAGTTATTACGTCATCTTTGGCATCCTGCCACCTGAAACGCCATTGAAACGAATCTAACATAAGAAACACCTTATAGCTCTTCAACACACCAGCCTACATTTTGGAGCAGCTTATTTATCTGAAAAGATCGATCGTCGTATCCACTTAACGTTACAATTAAAGATAATAATTGAACGTTAAGGTTCTTGTTAACGTATAATTAGGCTAGCCTAATATATCAATAAAAAACAACACGAAATTAAATAAAAAATATAGATTTGCATGAAAAATTAAAATATCTACATTATATTCTAAAAAACAAACAGTGAAATTTTAAAATCATAATTAAAAAAAACATTGATCATATAAATGACACAAAAAATAGTCACCACTTTCGTCCCATTGGATTATACATTACATGTACAGTACAAGGTGACACGAAATTTGCAAGGTGAAGAGCAATTGTCACATCCAACTTGCATAACATTAAACCACAGAGTTATAAGTCAGGAACTTATAACTCCATGATTAAACCCAGTTACTTTTACATTAATTAATTAATAATCATCAAAGTTAATTAGTATCTCATTAATGTGTGTCCGACATCTTTTCATACAACTTTAATACTAAATGGATAAAAAGTTGTAAAGTTAAATTTCCGGCACTAGAGATTAGAATAGATGACCGCAATGATATCAATTAAATATTAATGTCAACTTAATTCAGAGATGGGGTGGCAAAAGTTAACTATAATATACATTCTGGATACAGTAAACAAGTGGAATTTGCTTTTACATGATTATTCATCTCAATAATTAACTGGAATCTCATTAATGTACAAACATTATTTATAAAACTAAATGGATAAGAGTTGTAAAAATACTTTTCGGACACTATGTATTAACGACATTAACTAACTATGGCAACTTAATCAATTTGGAGGGAGATGATTGACTAAATAAATTCTGATAAGAAAATTAATAGAATTCTGCTTAACCGTGGAAAAAAACCAAAGCAACATATCGATGGAACGATTTTAATAAGATAGTACGTTTTCAATAAATTTGCTTCAAAACAAATAACACTGAACTCGCTTTGTATTAGGTCGAATCGCTTGAAAACGTACGTTGCTCGCGTTCAGTTAGTTTTCAAAAAATCGCTTCAAAACAACACTGAATGAACTCCTTTCTTTTAGGTCAAATCACCTCAAAACGTGCGTTGCGCGCGTTCAGCTCGTTTTCAATGAATTGCATCAAAAGAAGCTATCATTCTTAAAGACGGGATAAAATACCTGAAAAAAGAATTTTTTATACAAAATGCACATTCAAAATCTTTTAAAATATAGTTGCCGTGTGCAACTTTTTCCTGTAGGAAACGAATTCTTATCAACGCTTTAAGTGTGATTAAGAAATTATTTCCTTGCGCAACATCCTAAACACATACCTGCCTCATCAGACCCGTTGCATAAACTCGTCAACAAATTAAACAGAAAAATAAAATTACTGGTATACAGTGTCTACATTTTATTACACAACTGCTTTCGCGAACGAAGAAAAATATCCAACATTATATTTTTTTGTTAGAAATCCAAATGTCATTTTCTCTTCCATCCTTGGGTTTCGAACTTTCTATTGGGTCCTCCTACTCGTTTCAGTTGAGAGGTGTTATCAAGATCTTGATAATAGTGGGGTCTTCTTTGGTTGGTGTTTTCTTGAAACAACAAATCTTCCCAACGATCGGCCAGAGGAACTTCTAGACGTCTTTGGGGCCATTGTCTGGAAGCTGAGAAAGACTGTTCAGGACCAAAACGTAGCCATTGTTGTTGTTGTTGTCTTGGTTGAGCAAAGCTCAAATGTTGTTTGCTGCTCAGAAGCAGCATGGCTATCACGCTCGCGACGAGTAGTCGGTGATCCATGATATGGAACCTGAAAGATATGATGTTTTTTAAATTAAAAAACAAAAAAGATGGATGGATTGTGTCATGTTTGTTGTTATTAACTGCAAGTACTTGTGAAATTCTTAGCAACACTCAATTGACCTTCCAATCAATATATGGCATATAAAAAAACCAATAGTTATCACTACTATGTGAAAAGATTAATGACCTTCTTAAATGGCGGTTTACGGTTAGAAGGCTAAACTAATTTGTCACTCGTAACGATACATTATTAATGTAACAGAAAACAATAAACAAAACAATCCTGTAAAGTGACTCAAAGTTGAGTGTTGTGTTAATCTGAACTTTTGTAATAATTTAATATTAAAAACAAAATGCAGTTAACTCTATCAATCACAAATTGCTTATGATGACATTTCAATAATGCCATAATCCTAATGTATTGTGCGATACCAAACGAAATGGGCGCAATAACGAATCTGTAATCCACATTGAATAAAAAGTCAAGCTTTTAATCATTTTATCTCAGTTTACTTTATCTGAGTTTTTGATTCACCTTATACCTAAAAGAAAAATCGTCTATTTACCAATTTGATAGCATTTTCGTTTTGTTGTGTACTTTGATCACTGCGAAACTTGGTACTTTGAGAAATGAAAAAGTTTGGTGACTGTTTGTTTTTTCACTTTTTAGTCTAATAATTAACGCTAGAAAAATTTATGTTACCGGTAATGTATAAAATTCAGGCATTTTATAGAATGCCTAGGCATTCCATACAATGTGTTTGCTCTTTTGGCATGGCAAAGTATAAAATAACAGCCGGTATACAACTTTTTAGGTTTAGCTAACAATATTTCCTCTAAAAAAACCCGATTAAAACCTAAAGTTAAACTTAACCTAAGTTCTTCCTTAACGTAATTATTCCAATACCAATTTCATACATTGCCCAAACGGGCTTGGCATTCTCTAAAATCCCTAAGAGTTTATAAATTCTAGTATGCTGGTAAGTGGTAACGTACGCATACGGCACGTTCATTTTAAAGTCGACACTTCGGTCATTCTACAATCAGATAACACAACGTTTGCTATGAATGTAAAATTTTGAGTCAAAATTATGAACGATTTTACTTAATTTTATAATTAAATTTTGTTTCACAAAATATTTAACAAAAAAAAAAAGTTGTCTAAAATGAACAATGAATTAGGGCTACAGTGGTGTAAAACAAGTGCAATATGTTGAAGTGTAATGCAGCAAGACAAATGGTTCAATTTGTTGGTTCCAATGGATCAATTTGTTCAAAATTTCCCATAATTACAACAAAAAATGCTACTAATTTTCTGCTAATATTTCAATGTCCATTTGAACTCAACACATTTCATACACCGGTACAGCTATTTATCATTCTTCAATATTTACTTACATACAACAATTTTCGCTGCATCAGCAATTCTGGAAAATGTAACATCCAAAACTAATACTCCAACTATCTTTTGATATTCCACTGATAGGTTACAAACCATACATAAAAATGATTTATCACAAAATAAATTCTACAACTAGGTCATTGTAAATCTTACATGCTAATTAATAACTATTACTTTCGCATCAACTTTACCATTTACAGTAAAGTTGTCTTCAAGACGCAACAACAAAAAAGTTTGGAACTTCCAAGAAAATTAACCATCGCACAATTAAATAGCAATTTTTGACTTCAAAAACAATAAACGATAAAAAACAAACATATACTGTATATCATTCATACCTGGATGCGATCATAGAAAACCTCTTTGATACTAAGAAAAACGTTGGAACGTTCGGGTCGTTTGGTTATTGGTTTATGTTAAGACACCAGCAGAGCCCCTTTCTTTTTATGCACTACCCATGCGCACAGGTGAGCGATTGAATAAATAAAACACTGATCTTATGACGTCATAGATAGCCCCCATCCTCCCTCCAGAAGAAGTTTTTTGACATACGACGCAACAGGTTGTAATTTTTTCGTTTGGTGTTCGGGGAAATTAACACTTCTGAAATGGTTCAAGTGGAAAACCATAAAAGAAAAAAAGTGAGCGTGTTACACAAAAACGAGGGGAAAATTAATGACATGGAAGATTGTTGTTGAAAACAACGACATGTATAATAGCCAATACTGAAATAGATCGATGAATAAAACTATAAAACGTCCGATCTGAATGGACTTTGCAAGTTTCTTAAATGGTCGTAAAGACAGTTATGATGACCAACCAATGGCACTGTTATTTTTCACTATACTGTATATTTAACTTTTTTTTTGATGTCTTCATCTTTTCGAAATATACAGAAAAGTAATACTCCGCTTCACCAATATTGAATGTCAATTAAACCTGCTATTAATATTATACCAGTATAATAAACACAAGCTCACCTAAACTAATTGGTAATTCAGATAACACTCTCGTTTTTATTAAAAATCCAATTTTTCCAAATGACTCATTAAATCTCGATTAACCACCATATCCAAGATGTGCATATTCTTTATTAATTAACAATAATTTCTGTTATCTGTACTACAAATACCGAACTACTAACTGCAAGAACATTTTTCAAAATAACATCTTTATAACAAATCATTTTTGTATAGACCGGTAGCTAATTGGGTATTTGAATCTTATCTATAAAAGTCAAGACTGCTCGTCCTCCTCGCCAGCTATGGTAGCGCCACCGCACCGTTGTTGAAAATTTCAAAGCTTAAGGTATACCGAAATCGATATTCCAATTGTAACGAATATCGCGAAGCAATATAAGTTAAAAGAATAAATAACTGTAACGAATATTGCGAAGCAACATGAGTTAAACCAATGAATTGCATAACGAAAACACAAAATAACAAACTTTCCCGTCATTTTTGATGGGTTTTTAGTTGACATATAATAAAGATACTATTAGTTTAACTCAAGAGCAATTTAACCATTTAAAATTAGTTGAATGGCCCGTGCTTCGCAGGAAACCTCAAGACAATGTGATTATGTGTGTGCATAGGTTATACTGTATCTGTTACTGACAAAGTATATGATCCATGCATTGAATATGGAACGCCTTGTTTTTTTGGCAAAGTGTGAAATAATAAAGATATTGTAGTTTTCTTGTTTTTGGCAAAGTAAGCGTACAGTTTAGATTAAGTTAGATTAAATACAAATACACATTCTAGTTTAACATAAGCCTACTAAAGTGTACTACATGTACTCATTCTCGTATTTTAACACTACATTCAGTGGTACTGGTAGCAATTCATCAATATTTTCAATAATGGTAGTGTATTCACAACATCAAAAGATCACCTACATAAAATACAGTTTTACCATCGTCGCTTTTGACAGCGTTAACTTTTCGCAACACCGTTAACTGCATCTAATAATATCACCTGAACGGTATCAGGAAAAAATAAATAAATATATATATATATAAAAAAAACAAAGCACTTTTTTATCCTTCGATTATTTATATTCCCATTAAAAGCCAGTTATCGATTGAATCGAATTCACATTTTTCCAATACATCTTCATTCAGCCTGATTGAATAGGAGAACTTTGCAGCTGCCTTTCATCAATAATAAATACTACGCTTTTCATTGCGAAAGAGAATCAGAACAACATTAGCTTTCATACCCTGCAACTACATTCACTTGTGTCTTCTCTTCAAAATCGTTGCCTAACTTGGTTTTTCTTTTTTTAGATTGCATAATTTCAATCATAGGCTCATGGGAAAATGCTTAAAATAAAGAAAAAGTGTTCATGTTTCTAGCAAATTGTGTATGGCACGTGTCGCATACACACAAGATGTTGTTATGATAACCAAAAATTATGCAATGTTTTTCGCTAATTAATGCGACAAACATCAAACCTAAGTGTTAACATTACATACATGTGTAAACATTACAAAAAAGACATATCGTCAACATAAAAAAAATATTCCGTTTCGTCGAATGTCATTATTTTTAGTGATGCGTTCAACTCACAGTTCTCAAGCTTTCTCTATATGACAAAATGACTATAGAAAACCAGTAGGCATACCATGCCCAAAATGCATTGCAAATTGTTCATTTTCTAAAAGATATTATTGGTCAACATATTTTGTTTGTTTTTCTAACCTCATGGAAGTCCATCATCAAAGTCTTTTCCAACCGGACGTTTGAAATGGAATCACTTTCTTCCTATAGACTTTAGTTTGTTTTCTTAGAATCGGTCTCTGTTTTCGGCCATTGCGATCGTCAACACGTCGTACAGGTCTCCTCATCTCGTAAAGTGAAAGTCTTTCATCGCCATTGTAGTTTGTGATGTACCGAGGTGTCACAACCACGTGTCTGTTTTTTCCATCAACCAACGAACAGAGATTAAGCAGCAAAATCGACACTGTCAGGTCCAAAAAAAGTTTCCTGTTGACAAAATATTAATATTAACGTAAGTTAACGCTAATCATTTATAGTATAAATAAGAAAACAAAAAATCGATGTCACACCATTTTAGATACCGCATCTTGCGACTTGTGCTCGGAATGTCAACTGCAGAGACATGCAGATGAAATGCAGAATCAATGTCACAAAACGAATCAACTTATATAGTCGACGACAATTAGTAGCGTTAGGTCAATTGGTGGGTCAATTTTTATCATGCTGAACATCACGTGAATCACACATGGATGTATATTTTTTTTAATATTCTATTTTATTGGATAGTTTTCACCCTATTGAAAAATGGACTCTTAATTACAATCCTATCACTGTTAAGTTTGTTCTAATAATAAACTTTTTGTCATGCAGGTACTTGACATTGGTGATGTAGTTATCAATTTTTGACGTCCGTGTTTCAACACTGATTAGTAGGTTAGTGGGGTGATCAAACACACGATATGTCAAGTGACAAGTGAACTTCCTGGTGTAAGCATGAAAAGGTTAAAAATATAATTAAACTTAACCTAACACAGGACTCTATCAGCGCTATACAGCTGAATAATAACCGATACCATTGCTTTTTATGACAAAAACCCAATTCTGTTTGAAGGAAAGGTAACAAAAAGTTCTTGGTACTTTTCCATCAAATAAAATTGTAGACACCCAATTAACACGTGAATATTAAATTCAACAAAAAAAATCTTCGAAAGGTGGAATATTCTTCATTTATCCAGTGTTAACCATAAGAAATTGTATGATCTTAAATGCATATTAGTGTATACTGGTACTCGGTTAATAATTATAAAATAAAAATGTAAATCTAGTTTTTATAATATTAATAATAACATTACATATCTTATATAACAAAAGACTTAAAGTTCTCCTCCTCCTAACCAGCTATGAAAGCGTCACCAGGTGTGAAAATGCCGAAATCGATACTCCAAGTTAACTATACCGAAAATTGTGAAGCAATATGAGGTAAAACAATAAATAACTTAACGAATCTAACATGAGTTAAAAGAAAGCATTCAAAATTGTGTAATAAAAACTAAAAAGTTTCCCAGTTTTGACGGGATATTATTAACTATTACTATAATTATACTATAAGTTTACTAACATAATATAGTAACAAATGACAGACACCTGGCATTATCTGGTGACATTGAAAAACCGTTTAGATTTTGAGAACTTAGATTGAATATTAATTAAACTATAAGACAAACTTACATTAGAAAATTATTATAATAGATAAAATCATAAGAGTCGTGGTAAACTAATTATAGTTTAGTCTTTATCACCCTCCCTGAGTTGGTCCAGTTCGTGTGGTGTGCTGTAAAGAACTTGGATTTAAATGAGGTTTAATCATAGTATGACAAAATAATATCTGATTATACGTATAAATAATCTTATCTTGAAATGCCAAAAAATCAACTTTCTTCACAGCCTCAATTGACAGCCAACGGCTTGTATCTTCATCTACTGTGTAGTACCGCACTTAATAACTAACTAAACCTTCAATACCAGTCACCAATTGGTTTTAACATTACTGTTGGTTAATAATAATCATAATTTTAAAAAAAAAACTACTAATATAAAATTAATCATATACCACATAAATCAATACTAACCAACAAGTAACCAATTCAGCCATCTTTCAAGTTCATGCCGAATTCCCGCGAATCAAAACAAACGATGTGATTGGCCAGTTTTAGAGCACACCTACGTATTTACAAATGACGTCATCACTTTTACCCACGTGTTAACAAGGTTTTTAAATCATTCCTCCATGGCTCCATGATGATTCAGCTTTGAATCGCAGTCATGATTTACATTCCGTTCGGTTCATGACTACTTAGTTTTGTTTTTCCATTTTGTTGACAGGTGTTTATGTTTTTTAAATGGCAACCCGTAGACAACCCGGATTAGGGGTGCTGCTGTTGTCAGCCCAGCTGCTCAATGTGGGAGTAGACAGAGTTCCACCAGTGACATTGGCTACCATAGCAGCAATGGTATTATTACTGTTTTCTTGTTGGTTATGTAAAATGATGCAAAACTATTAAAAATATAATCCAATGCAAATCGACAAGCGATTCATTCTAAGTACAAGAAAGTAGCGTCTCATGGTTATATATACTTACGACCTGTACAAGTCATTTCTGGGACCTTTTGTTTTAAATTTCCAGGTAGTTCTATTTTTGCGGGTCATAGCTGTTCCATGGACACTGAACGACATCTGCCTGAGTGCTCGGACGGTTCTGGAAACGTGGGATTTTCGAAGGATCTCCATTTCCACTTTTGAACACGCCGACGACATGCATCTCTATTATAACATGGTGTCGTTCCTGTGGAAGGGCATCTCGCTTGAAAACCGATTCACGAGCTCGTGGTTTGCCTTGTTGCTGGTGGTGTTCACCTTCCTCATTAACATTGTCTACATCGTTCTTGCACTCATCGTGGCCAACATTTTGGGCGACATGTCGTACCTTGACCAGTGCGCTGTAGGATTTTCGGGTACAGCATTACACTTTATCCTTATCCTATGCGATGAACCATAATGAAGGTTTAATCTGTTCACGTTGCAGGTGTCATCTTCGGACTGAAGGTGTTGACAACGCATTACATGCCTTACGGGATGTCATCCGTCGCTGGAATTCTCATTCCTCGGAGATGGGCTGTGTGGTTCGAATTGGTATTGATCCAGATTCTCGTTCCCAACGTGTCTGGGTTGGGTCATCTCTCAGGAATCCTCGTAGGACTTGCTTACGTTTACGGACCACTCCGCAAGATTCTCAACACTATTGGACGTGCGTTGCTATTATGATATAAAAAAACTAATGATTCGCTATTTTTGTAAAATAAGTTTAGCATGCCGCTAAAAAACGCACGTTTGCTGACATTGCTATGCTATTTGCTCACTAACAAACAAATGGTCACTCAAATAAAATATTTTATAACAAATGTATAATGGAATGATCGTCTTGTAATGCTAGAACCTAATAATGGATTACGATCAATTAAACCCACTACATCGTGACCCTTAAGTTTAGTCTTAAAGGCTAATCAATTTGCAGGAGCAAATGTTCCTCCCGTGTCGGAGGTTAAAGATACGAATAAGTACGTGGTATGTTACTACGAGGAAGGACCAATTCACATTCCCGTGAAAGTTGAGGTCAATTCCAGTGGTGCAACGACACCGACATCGCCGACGACGGCGACGACAATGAGCAGCAAAGACGAAGAAACACAAGCAAGTTTTACATTTGAACCTCCCAACGAAGGTAAATCTCAAGTAATACCGCAACAACCACCGCAAACAAAATCAGAAGAGGACAAATTCACGTTTCAACCGCCGCTGGTAGTTTTGCAACCCAACGAACCGACTTTGGAAATCATTAAATTTCAGTGACATCACTATTTTTATGTATGTCGTAGAATTAAAAAAACCGTACAGAAAAGTAGTATTTCACTGAAGGAAATACTTTTTGCATATAAAATTGTATATAGCATATATGTATATATAATTACGGGAAAAAAATATTTTAAAACCATTTTGTAAATTTATTTTGTTTAACAAGCAAAAATGTAACAGTACAAAACCAGAACGTTTTATAATAATCAACATTCTTCCCAGAAATAATATCCATAACTATTATAAAATATATTACATCACTTACCAAATTATTAAATTATAATATTGTACAGGACGAACTAATAAGTTATAAAAACTTAATATTTTTAAATTATACAATAAATGATAAAAATAATAATAAAATCATCATATAGTACAGCCAACTAATTTTGAATTTCAATATCAAAAACCACGATTTACTGCATTTCTAAAATAAATACAGGGTGTCCCATAATTCTTAGTTTCGGTTTTAAACTACCGTACTCAAAACAGGTCCAACTGCACTAAGAATTATGTGGGACATATTTATGAAATTTATGGATATTATTTCTTCCGAGCCTGTGAAAAAACAAAAAACTTGCCCATCACCTTATTGCGTTGTCTATTTGGAAGATTTGCCCTTTTTGCTACCACCGCTGCTGGAACGAGCGTCGTCGTCAATGGAGCACACCGACTTGGTTTTCGCTGGCGCCACTTTGGTGCTGTGAAACAAGGACACTCTGCTTTTGGAAGCGTCGGCACCTCTCTTCTTGCAAACCTCTTTTCGCTTTTGCTCATATTTGTCTGCTCGCTTGGCGCTCCCTATTTCGGATCCGCAAGCTCGCAGCTCCAAATTGACTTGATTTTCCGAGCCGCAAGGTTCCATTCCGGAAGTGGACGGAGCGTGTGACACCGGCTGGCTCGGTATTTCACTCAGAGAGCATTCTACGGAATTTGGAAAAATTGTTCCAAAATTATCTTCAAAGGTTGGAAGATGGTAAAAATAACAACGTACGTTTGAGATCTAGTGGAGATGTGGAGGGGGTACTGAAATCCGAAGGTAACCCAATGTTGATGATGGATGGAGGACTGCTGACGCGGCTTGAATGGGGCGGCGTGGAACAGAAGGACGATGCCGAACGGACAGACAAGGAAGAAATCGAATCCGGAGTTGGGCAGTCGAGCGTAGGAAGGTCGGCCTTGGGGAATTAAATTTTATACTTTCAATATTTCAAAACCTTTTTTTAATTTAAAAAAAAAATTATTAAAATTGTAAACAATTAATTAAAATTTAAACAACTAATAATAAAACCTACCTTTGCTAAATTGTAATTAACTTCATCTGACAAGTCCGGGTGAAGTTTGATGAAATCTTTCAAACTTTGCAGGAAAAATTTGTTCGCTTCTTTGAGAATGCGGACGTCAATATCTGTCTGGAATGTCAATTAATGCATTAATATTTTTGTCAAGACTAAAGGTCCATGTCACATGCAATTTTTGGTGTGGCAAGTCGAGTAATTTGTAGACAACCTTAATGTTGGCTTCTAGCCAAATAGTTTTGTTGGGCAAGAAACTGATGTCATAGTTATCCACAAATTGCTCAAAGTGACACACCAAAAATTGCATGTGTTACGCGGCCTTTAAAAACTCTGGTCACACAGTAATTCTTGGCATGAAGATAATTAAAGGCTTGCCCGGAGGAACGTTGTAAGTGACAAAAAATTAAAATTGAGAGTAATATGTTCCTCGTACACTGGCCTAGTGTACGGATGTAATAACATTACATCCCTGTGAAACTGATAGTAAAACTATCGTGTTCATGAAGAACGCTACCTAGACAACAAAGACTTTTGAAATTCACTTGAAACTGTGATTCGTGACATACAACGTTCTTCCGGGCATGCTGTCAATTAAAAGATAATTTTGCAAACCTACCTCGACCAGTGTTTTGAGTTTGGTGTTTTCATCTTGGCGGATCAATTTGACGTGCTTCCCTTTTTGCAATACAGCCCGATCCAATTTCTTGAACTGTTCCTGCAACTGATATCCCAAGTTTGCCAAATGACTGGTTAATTCTTCACAGCTGTAATCGAGCGCGTTTTCTTCTAGCCTCAGTTCACGCGAAGTATCGTTCAGTTTCTAAATACAATTGTAAAAAATAAAAAATATTTTAAAAATTATTTTAATTTAACAATTTACTATTATTATCAACAAAAACGACTGTACCTCTAACTCGGAAGCAAGTTCGTTTCGTTGTTGTCGTTTCATTCGGCATTTTTCTTTCATGTTGTGCAGCTGGTCCTCGATTTGCTGCTTCTCTTCACATTCTTCGTCTGACATTACAAAAGACATAACAAAATTCATGTTTATTCACAAAAAAATTAATAATTTCTTTCATAAAGAATATTTACTAATTTCTATATAGAATTTTATTCATAAACAAAATTTTCAAAATAGAAAATGAAATTATTAATCACTTGATTTTGTCACTGGATTGAATGTCCGTCTCAAGCTTTCGGTCCTGAGTGTCATCAGTCGTAATGTGTTTTCGAGTGCAACGATTTCATTTTCCGCTTTTTGAATTTTTGCATCCAGTTCGTCGCCTTCCAACTGCAACTTTTGTTTTTCCTGAACCGCCTATTAACCGGTAATTTATAAAACATCAATATAACCATTAAATGGTATGACTATAAAAAATAATGGCCTTAAATAAACTGTCAAAAATAATGGGAAAGTTTGTTTTCATTATTTTAACTCATATTGCTTCGCAACATTCGTTATAATTATTTATATTTTTAACTTATATTGCTTTGCAATATTTGTCACAGTAAGAGCATCGTTTTTTAAAAGTTTCATGCTTTTTCACACGTGGTGCGGTGGCGCTACCATAGCTAGTGAAAAGGAAGAGAAAGCGGAGGAACTTGCTGTAATATTATTAGATAAGCTTTAACTTACTTTAATGAAATATTTCATGTGACAGGGCTGATCACCGGCACCTTGTTCATCTCTGTCCATCATTGCAACAAAAATTTCATATCTGAAACCAAAAAAAAGTGAAATTAAAATAAAATAAATACATAAATAGTAATAACATAAATTTCCAACATGGTTTTGTATAAATTTCAAATAAAACATCAAACGAATGTGACAAACAAAAGTGACAACCTTTTTTTCAGCTTTTCAAGTTTGGATTTCTTGCTAGTCACTTCCAGACTGAGCGTCGTACGTTCATCCTCCGCAACTTTGATATCGATACGAAACAAGTCACGCTGTATATTGATTTCGGAAAGACGTTCTTTCATCGCCTAAATGACATAAAAACCAAACATTTGTGTAAAACAAATTTATTTATTTTTTAAATAAATGATGCAGTTGACAAAATCTAGTAATGACGGACAATAGTACGCAATAAACCTATACTTACATTTTCCAACTGCAGTTTGCGCTTCTCCAAATTGTAAACTTGATCCGCCTTGTTGTTCAGTTCGTCCTGTTGTTTTCTTAAATTAAGTTTTAAAAGATTTTCTTCCACCATCAAATTCTATAAACAAAAAACAGAAACCATAATTTTTGCAACGTCCATGTAATCGTAAACCGACTAATTTGAATTAAATCCCATTGTTCGTTACCTGTTTTTTAGAAATCTTATCCTTTAAGCTAATTTCCGATTTGTCAATGTACAGTTCCAAGTCGGTCATCTTATTATCCAAATCATCCTTGATTTTTCTTTGTTTGTCCAGTTCCCTTTTGTGACGAGCGATATCATCCTGAAATTAAAAATCAATTTTTTTCACATATAAAAAATATAAAATTGACATCACTATATAATTAAAAAATGTGTTTGATATTTCGTACAATTAATAGTTTCATCTGTTGGTTGATGTACTTGATGGTATTTTCTTTCTCGTTTAAATTTTCTTGCAACTGTTGAATTTTTTCCTCCACCACATTTTTATGCTGAACGTCCTTCTGTCCCGTCATGCGTCCGATTTTATCCTCCAACTGCTGAATCACTATATCCTACAAAATTTTCTCGTTATTTGTATCATTTTGTAGCAAAATAGCATTTATAAAATATCTATAAACATAGAAGTAGACCCGTGCTGTAGCACAAAGCATGAGATAGGATTTCGAGTTAGTGATATATACTTTAAATTCATAACTATTATAAATTCATAACTACGAAACTAACATATTTGTACTTTTTACAACCAACCAACCAACTCCATCTAGTAACAGGATACTACATTTATGACTGGTTTTGATTTCAACAACCACCAATAGCAGCTCATTTGAGAGAGGATTCTACACAATGGGCGGAGCTAAAGTGTTCCCACACACACACACATATTCACAGATTTGGGTCAGTATTATTATTAATAATCTAAGACTCACTTGTCCGTATATAACTTCCTCTTGTCGCTGAGCCATTCGTTCCAATGCCAGGAGTCGTTTCTTTAGATTCTGAACCGAACTACGACATCCCTGAAATACACAAATAAAATTCCATTACCAAAAATAAAAAATTTTCAAAAATTGCGTTAATATAAATAAAATTTACAAAATTAACATAATTTTCTAAAAATATGTTAAATATAATTAATACCAAGCATTCCTGACCTGGAGTTCTGCAACAAGAACTTTCTCTTCCTCGATCACCCTTTCAACTTCTTGGTATTTTCGATAACGAATATCTAACAAGTGGTTCATTTCCTGTTCCATGTTCTTGTGACGGAATTCTTCATCCTGAAACATTTTCTCTCCCATCGCGACTTTGGTCGCTGCGTCCACCAAATTGCTATCCAACTGACTACTAATGCGATTTAGATTATCGATCTGTTCTTGATTATGAACATACCTATGAAACAATATTCAGCCGATTAAAAACACTACAAAAGAAAATCACAAATACGTGGTTATATTCAATTTTTTCACGTTTACTTTCTCATTATATCTTCAATCGATTTGTTACGCATCTTCATCTCGGATCTCAATGACTGCAATTCGACGGATGCGTTCATCACAGCAACATTTAATGCATTCAGCTAAAATGAAATATTCATTAATCAGTGACATTAACACTGTAATTGATTGAACACCGAAATTCCTGTGTCACAAAACAACAATGTACAGAATCCAGACATTTCATAGAATAGACTACTGTCTATTCGCATACAATGCCTAGCATCTTTTGGCAAAGTATGAAATGACTTGTATACTATACAAATGTTTAGGCAAGCAAGATCATTTGTTTAGGTTAGTTAACAACATCCTCTACAAAAAGCAATCTAGGACTAAATTTAGGCTTAAATTGAAGCCTAACCTAAATTCTTGGTTAATGTAACATACGCTGTTCAAGATAAAAAACCGAATCGAAAACTATTTACTTCATCTATAGTATCTGTGAGATTTGTGGTGTGTTGCATGTGATTCTGTCGCAACTTGTCCAAGTTACGATCCGCTTGTGAAAGTGCCGATTCTTCTTCTCGGTTGTTCGCCTGGAGCTGTTGCAAAAACTGCAAACGTTCCTCCGCACTATTGGTTTTTAATTTCAAATTCCGTTTTGCAATGCTCACTTCCTGCGTCAACGACATAATCAAATTAAAAACACCCCAATCGTTACGGAGTAAGTTCTGTCCAAGTTCATAAAAAAGTTGGACGTACAACTAGAATCGCATCGATGTCAGTATCTCGTTGTTTCAACTGGCCGACAGTGGATTTCCATCGTTGAATGAGGTTTTGTCGTTCGTTATGCATGTTACGATATTCCTCGGCCGTTTTGTCCATTTCCATCTGTCAACAAATGACTTATCTGTTATTCAATTTTTATTTAACAATGGACAAAAAAAAAAAAACAATTTACAAGTAAATTGCACCTGAACGCTACGGGTTTCATCAGTGAGTTGGGACAACGTCTGTTTCTGCTTATCCAGTTCATGACCGAGTTGTTTCACATCCAATTGCAGTTTCTGATAAATTTGCAAATCGTCATTAACATTCTGTTTCAAACCGAGTCACTATTTTAAAGTTAAAATCTCACATTCATTTTATTGTCGTCTTGTTTGGCGTAGTGGTCCAGCGCCAGCTTATCATCATCGTGTTTGGTGATCACATCCAGCCAATCCTCCAATGAGCGTTCGTCGACTTGCATTTGTTGTTGAAGATCTTTCAGTTTTTTCTGATGGCTTTCTATTGTCGACTGCAAAACAAAATTACATTAACAACTGGACCGTGTTAAACCATAGTGAACTAACTAACTTTACAGTTTACGATAGTGACCACTGTGTCACGATCATCAAGTCATGATCTAAGCAAAGACTATAAATTATATTTAATAAGACGAAGTTATCACTATGAACCAATTGGAATAACATGCAACCCTATGGACAAACCATAAGTGAAATTGTTCTATCAAATCGAAGTTTTTCACTTAGTTCAGTATGGTTTAAGATAATCCAGCTGTTTGCTGTTTCATATTTAGATACAGTTCCAACTATCATATGATAGTTGGAACTGTATCTAAATTGTTTCATATTTATGTCACATTAAATCGAGAGTTAAACTTGCCTCATGATGTTTGCACGCATTTTCATGATCGTTCATTTCTTTCAACATGCGTTTGCAGTCTTGATAAAGCCAATTGTTCTCTCGGTAGGCAAGGTGAATCATGTGTTCTTCGGCTTCCATTTCTTTTTGGTGTGCTCGAATGAGTTGCTAAAATAATTAGATTACATACAATAATTTATTAAATACAATTTCCTATCAATGCTATACAAAATCATCATCTTTGTCACCCTTCCCCCCTTGACACTGTCAAGGATCCCTGCACCCCTTCAGGATAAGATCTACCATGCTGCCAACTTTCAGCTTCGTAGCCCTTACAGTGTACCAGCACACGAATTATGTATGCCAAAATTCATTGAAAACAAACTAAATTTTCCAACCTGTGTATGTTCAATTTCATTCTTAATATTCTTCAGGTGCTCTTCGTTGTTCTCGATCTTTTCCTTAATGCCTTCGACTTGTATCAGGAGTTCTTCACACGCCTCCGCTTTTTCCTTGACCTGTTAGCATTAAATAACACGTTATTTTCAATAACATTAATGATACTGAATAACAAACATATAATAATATTAAAAATAAAATCTATACATAATAAAAATTAGCTTTCAAACCTCATTCTCATGTTCAACGTTTTCAGCATTCGCTGCAGGCAACCTGTATGTATTGTCCCAACCGATCTCCCGTATGATTGTTTGCACCTTGGTAGTCATTTTGTGTTTCTAAAACAAACAAAAATACAGTTTAGAAAAAAAAATTACAATATTTCGATTTCAGATTCATAATGAGACGACCGCTTCTTGTTTAATGCAGTTTGCACAATTGTTTTACAAAACGTTTAACGGTCCTAAAGGACCAATACAGGTAGGTAGGTATTGGGGTTTAACGAGGGCACCGACTGGCTTTTACAGCTATGTCATTTGGCCCTCAGACTTTATTTAAATCAGAAATA
>JAQIWH010004335.1:0-17303 GCA_034695005.1 Cryptops parisi | reverse complement strand
AATTAATTGAATGCATACAGAAAATTGTGTTTTACCGAATTTGATACGGTTGTTAAATGTTGTTTGGTGGTAGATTGTTGCTTTTTATTCTTTTTCTTTTTTTTTTATATACTTAAGAATAGAATGGTCGGTATCTATTTTGTTTTCATGGTAAGCCATGCATTGCTCTACTTCCGCAAAACTATTATTTAAGCATTGAACTTGATGCGGTTGTTCACTTCTGAGCAAGGTTAGGGTCGAAATTGGAAACATTTTTGTACAACACTTTTACAAAGGTGAAACAGTGAATGAAATTTCTCGCAGTGACCCTTAAAATTGATTTTATCAGTTATGATGCATATAGTTGTTGGTGCCAATTCAATTTCCTATTGGTATATGAATAGTTATTTTTTTCATTATTCTTTCATCATCATCATCATTTTCAAGGTTAGCTTTAGATTTTAGTGACTTTACAATGAGTTTTGTGTTGTTTATAAGTTCTGTATTAGTTAGACCAGGGTTTCTCAACGTGTGGGTCGTGAGCCAATTTTTGGTGGGTCGCGAAAAGTAAAAATTAAAATGTGAAGTTATACTTCCTTAATTTGCTTAGTTGTAGTGAAACGTAACTATTTTAGCCTCTCCCAATTTTCACAACATAAGCTAGGTGGGTTTCAATGTTTGCTACTTTGTAAAAGGTGGGTTGCAGTCCATGAAAGTTTGGGAACCCCTTAGTTAGACCATTTATTATTGGACAGTGGCAGAAACATGCTGATTGGAGCTTGATTATTTGTGCCCTGTGTATTGAATTGGATGGGAGTGTTCGTTTTGTGAACTGTACTTTTACATACTGTGATTGAACTGACCACGTGAAGCATTCATTTTATCTCTACAGGTGTAGCGATATCTGTTATATAGATCTTTCGAGCAGGTGTTTCGAACAAGAGAGGTACTTTTTATTGTTGCTTAAAATATCTAGGCCAGGAGCCATGACCAAGTTAAGTTCTATTATCCGTTTATCAACCAGTTCATCAAAGTTCTGTACAGTATTGAGAAGAAGAAGTCATTAAAGTGCCAATGTGTGGGGATCGAGATAGTAAAAAAAAGTGCTTTCTGGTATGAAGTAAAATCGTGTGAAAGGAGAGTTTAAGGTCATGGTTACATGTACTTCATTTCAAGCAATTATACAAAACATCAAGTGTTGTTATTACTATTGTATGCTAATGTAACAATACATTAAAGTGATGTTTTTTTAGAACAGTCTGAAATACACAAAAACTTCTGGTGGGACGTTACAAGAAATGGTGCATTAGCTTTGTTATTGTTAAAATTACAAAAAAATAAACAAATCTGTCCATTGACATTTTTTATAAACATTTATAGCATAGTGTTTGGGGGCGGGCCTGCTGTTCATTAATTCATTTCAACCACCTACTACAGGGGGAGTCCAGTAAGTCTGGAAAGCATGGTTTAAATCTGGATGCATTGCATGTGACAAACTGGACACATTATGATTTCCATCAATTACAAGATGTTCATTAAACCATGGTTTCAGTTAGGAGATATTAAATGTGACAATCTTGATGCTGTGATTTGTGTACCAATCGCACTAGACACATTGAACATATTATCTGTACACCAAGTCCCCCCTTAACATTTCGTTATAACGTCGTTGTGAAACCCACATAGTATATCATACATTATACTGTAGCATACCTTAAAGTATACTGTTAATTAAAATGATTTTCTTTAACATTGTTTCAGTTAAAGTGTCGTGGTTTCCAGGAACCTAACCACGACGTTAAGTGGGGACTTGGTGTAAAAAAAATGCGAGTAGACCACTTTTGAATACGATTGACATGTGAATACCATGAACTATAGGTTGATCAGTAAGTCTGGAAACAATGGTTTCAATATGGACACATTAAGATTTTTGTTCCAGTCATACATTGAACATGATTTGTGCTAAACATACTGGACCCAAGCTGTCCAAATATTTTGCACTGTGGTTTAAACTTACAGGACACTGTACTTAATGTCATTGAATCATTAGACTGCTGTTTAGCTATTCGAATCAGGTTTTGTTTAGGATCAGCGAACTCAAATTAGTGGACAGAATATAAATAAAAACATTGTTTCATTAGCATAAATCTTGCAAGGACCACTTTCCATAGTGACAAATTCTGCACAAATAACCATTAGTTTTTCCCTAAACTGTTATTTTCAATAATTGTACAATAATTATATAGTGCAACTCTGGTTTGCTTATTAGTACCTGGTAGACAAACTGTTTTTTTTTTCTGTTCACCAGACATTTATTTCCTATGGAATTAAAGCTTTTACTATAATTTTGACCTATTAACTCCCTCGTGTAACAGAAACTGAAATGGATGATCATGTTAATTTTGTTTGCAAAAGGAAAAATGCAGAATGTTTTTCCGGTAGTTCCTTGTAAGTGAACTCCCAAAAATTAGGCTGTTGAACGAAGTTTACACTTTCTTGCAGGTTTGCAGGATGCTGATGGCAATGCAGGATGATGTGGCCTACCCTTTTTTGCTAGAGAAACTATAATTAAAACGTGATTTCCTATGGTGTTGGTTTTGTGCACCAAGTGGCATGGCCCAGGCTCTGGGTTGATTTGGAGACCAATGGTTCAACACCTGTGGCTATAGATCAAGGCAAAAATAAAACATAGAAACGAAAAAAAAAAACGATTATTTTGATTTGTAATATGAACTCCAAACGAATAGTTTATCTAACATTACCATGATTTATTTTTTCTAACGAGTTGCAACCTCCCATTCTAGCTATATTCCTACCATTATCTCAAACAATCAACAAAAATCAGTTAGATTTTCAAAAAAAGTTATTTTTTTGAAAATAATTTTTATAGAACTTTCCTTTTTTATGTTGTAAATCGTTATTTGCTTACAACCCTGTGCAAATTAATCAATGATAAAGTTTTTAGTACTGTATATGGGTGGGCATACCCTGAGCATGGGCCCAGGGTGGGCTACTTGTAATTGCACCAGGACAAGGAGTAAAACTATATCCAGATATGTACTTATTTTTTCCATTATTCCAATTAAGATGTGATGTATGTAAAGATACAAGTAATATGATGGATATTCCAGATATACATGTATCAACTTATGAAAAGCACTGGTACTGCAAATTATGTTTATTGAATTTACGGATGCCAACAAAAAGCAGTAGGGGGTTTACATTATTTTTTTCATAGAATATTTTAGTACACAGGCCTGTAGCCAGAAATATTTTTCGGAGAGGGTCCAGACTTTAGAGGGGGGGGGGCTGTCACTAAAATCATGGAAATGATTGTTCATATAAGAAAATACATAATTTTTTTTCACATGAACAGTGTTAAGTACCATGTCCAGAGAAAGATTTCGGGCAGAGGCCAGGCTCCCTGGGCCCTCCTCCTGGCCCTGTTAGTACGTTACTGTACTACGTATATAGAAAAGTACTTCCAAAATTTTTCTTTCGATTAATGGAGTTAACCCCCAAACCTTCTCCCCCGTATACAGCCCTGAAAGATTGACAAGGTAGAAATTAGTCATTCAATTAATTTCAAAACTTTTGGTCATAATTATTATTAAGTAAGGTACATCTTATATGACCTACCGTTTGGTTGGTAAGTGTGGTTTATCTCAGTTATTTATTTTGTATCAATGCTACCGAACTGAAAGAAAAAGCTGCTGTTTTGATATGATAAAATCAAATTCATTCCATTTCATTGTATTTAACAGTGACTAAACATCACGTTATTGTTTGTAATTTATCTGTTTCTCGTATAGCCCAAAGTTTATTTGGTTCCCGTTTATAAAATTAACTGTTTATGCCCATAATAACCTCTGGCTGTAGATTTTCAATACACGCTAAATCCATAATATAGGCTACTGTATAATCTTTCATGCGAAGGAAGTACTGTGAAGGGCATTGAATAACATTGGCTCAAACCCAAAGAATGACGTTTTGATGGATTTAAAAAAGAATATTTTGTATATTTTTTAAAAAATATATAGGCTATGCAAGACAAACACTGGTAACAAATAAGATCAACACGCTTAGCATAGTTTTAACTTACGTTGTGCTTGCAAATTTTTAAGTGTTCTAGAAACCTTTCGTTCCCTTTCCATTGGACATACAGTACCTTAGGTACTTATTAAAATATTACTCTACCGCATGTGGCCCTCAGACTATTTTTGCGGCCCTCAGCCACCAGGTTACCATGTTTTTCTCTAGTGTTTCGATACAGATTTTTTTATAAGTGACATTACATTTTGTTGAGAGCTGTTGCTAATCCTAATGGATGGTATGACGCTTTAAGTATTTTTATATGCATTTATTACTTTGAATGCGGCCCTTGGATTAACGTTTTGTTTTAATCCGGCCCTCGGATCATCTGAAGTTGGACAACCCTGCGCTACTTTATGAGATATTAGTAACTTCCACCAACTAATCTGATCTTTTGCAAAGTAGATCCGATTTAATACAAAATTTGTATATGATATGATATGTTGGATAAAACATAATATCGGATAATCGAGATTATATTTTATTTCATAAAAATTAAATTTGATATTGCACGTCCAAGGAAACAATTAACTGTAATAATGGACGAAAAACACAGTGACACACTTTGAATTTGAAACAGAATATTATACCAATGTAGACTTACTGTAGACATAAATAATATGGGAGTAAGTTTTTTTCCTGCCACCAATTAGTTGACTTTGAATAACATGTTGTCACTTCCATTCACTTATAAGGACCGAACCCAAATTCCATTGTAAAAACATGGCCAAAAATGAGATAGAAATCAGAAGGTCGTTCAACTTGGGGCATTCCCAAATTTAAACTCTGCAAGCTGTTGATACTTATAAGGAAGCTTTCGTTAGCATTCTGTGCGCTGAGCAAGTCTTAATTTTTGTTTTCGAGAAAACTAGTGGGGAAAGGAGAACGAGATAAATGTGTAACACTAACAACTCGTTTGTGATGTTATGAATAAGGTATTTTTTTCCCCATTGGAATAAAAAGTTGTTGTTTCGACTGGATGACATCTTTCTGTTCAAAGATAGCTTCCGTGATGTCACAAGTCTATGTACAGTATTGATATGAATTATGAACATTCTAGTTTATTATTATTTGTGTCTATTTCTGTGTTTTTTAGTGTTTATGGGTGTTGTTATCGTTATCGTAACGGTTGTTAAATTTACAACTTTGAAAAAAGTTTTTACGATCCATGTGTGTGTTCAAGTCGGTATGGTACATATTGGAGAAGTATTTGAATTGGCATAATGCAAAATGTTGGTTTTGGCAAGGTTATTGTTGAGATTACCTTTTTATGGTTAGTTAGTTGGCAAAAATTTCAAAGTTAGTAGTGAAGGGCGTGCTGAGAGAAGTTTTTAAAAGCGAAGTTTTTTAATTTTCTTGCAATTTTTTTTTTATGTAAGATCTTTCTGTTGCATTGTGCCATCTACCAGCAAGTCACAGCAATGCATGTGCTATTTTACATTAGAGTCATCCCGACTCCTGGCAATCTTCTGGCCTCAAATGCAAAATAGCATTTATCATCACTGTTCATTCTTTACCAATTATTCATCTTGGAATTAATGCTAATTGCTGTTCGAACTATCCAAAACTCTTTGGAACTTATCACCAGACTTTGTGCGTAATTCAGTTCTACTTTGTCATCTAATGACCATCAGTATTTTCTTAGAAAGAGTCAATGGTTATTTTCACCAATCATGGTAAGACAACATTTCTGTTATACGGTTATTGGTTATAATGCAGAGAAATTGATTATCGTAACTTATGATTGACTCACAACTTTGCATCTACGTAATTAGATGCAAAGTTGTGATTCAGCAATGGGGCGTTCTTAAGTTTTAGGGGCATACTAAGTAACCCTGCAAATGTTTTGTGTTTTTCAGTTGAAAATAATGGTAAAAGTGGATTAGAATTAATATAGAAAATGTTTAAGTTTAGGACTATTTTGAATTTATGCATCAATTCAAGAATTACACTTGGTTACAGACGTATGTTTCATCCCATATATAATTTTCAATTTATGTCATCATTACTTATGACGAAAGAAATGACATTTTTTGTTGCTATCCAGTATATCTTTATGATGCCCAACTTAAGGGGTGTACATGTTAATTTAGCTTATTGTATATGTCTTGTTTTTTTGCTTAATTTTGGTAACCAGTAAGTGAATTCGAGCTTTCTTTTTAACACTGAGAAAACATAGTGATTCTTTGGCTGTTTTTTGTGACGATTAATTTTCCAAGATAAGATTCTTTTTCTTGTTGGTCATTGGTGATTCGCTTAAAATAACTCTGCGTGCTGCTATTTACGATTTTGCACATCACAAGCAGCAAAAAAACAGAACGGGAAACCGTTCTGTTTTTTCGGTATCTTCATGGTTGGTTGTTTTCCACGCATATGGAACATGTAGCTCATGGAACAAATTGAATGGAGTTGAAAAGTTGAAATGGATAAATTAAATAACCGTGCTTCGTTCCTAATGTTCAAATCTTATTAACGGAAAGAAATTGCATTGGTTTTGAAATGTGTTCCGCATCTTTAATGAGTGTGATTGATGGTGCACAAGTTTGGATGTTTCCGTAAGTTCACGTACTTGGAACGACTATAGTTGTGTAGTTTGCACTTAAATTAGGTTTACAGTTGTTGAATATTTGAGTAAATACAATATGACCAGTTCATTAATTTAAGATCACTCAATAAAAAGCATGATAAATCGCTCATTACTGTAGGTACATAATTGCCTTATACTATATCCAGCATGGGTATGTGGTGTGATCGATTTTATCTTCATGGGATATGAGATTTTAAAATAAATTCACTGTGAATGTGGGAAACAAGTGTTGTTTCGTATATAGAATAGTTCATAGATAGACAAAAAAGTTTTGGAAAACATGTTACCAAGTAAACAGACTGCTTTTTTACATTGTAAACATCCGAAACTGGAGGTTTGTTTGAAATCAAGGAGCTGGGTGTGTCGTATTTTTCTAGGTTTATTGTTTGATAAAGGTGATGAGGCAGTGACAGTAGTGATAGTGAACCGATTATGGTGTTAAAAGTAACTAAGCTGCAGTGTTCACTTCAGCAGAGGGGTTATATAAAAACATAAATAAAACTCACGATAACAACCTGTATCAGTTTTGTCAAATACTTGGTATTTACAGTGTCTACACTACAGGACAAAAGTTGCATTTCTTTTTTCAGAATAAATTTGTAATTGTACAGTACTTCATATAGAGGTTTGGTTTAAATAGGTGAAAGAAGTTTGACGTTTGATTTAAATAGGTGAAAGAAACGAGCCAGAATTTGTACTGTACACAAAAGTGATAAACTTGGCATCAAGGGCTTTCACCAATCAAAGTGGGCGTGACAGTGATGGAAATCTTAAGATAAAGTATATGGGAGTGCTCGGTTTATGCGATTTTCTTTTATGAGAGTTTGCTATTATGCGATGAGATCGTTCCAGGTTCTGGTTATATGTGAAAAATTTCGCTATTATGCAATTTTTGTGCAGTGATGCAAAGTGACAACTTTCACTTTCCTTCCACAATGTGTACACATGTGGAGCAAATGTTGGCTCTGGATGTGCCTACTGTAATTTTTCCATTTTATGGGAATTTCTATTTATATGCGATTTTAGATTTACACGAAGTTGAATCAAGGGCTATTTATCTTCATTAGAGAGTATTACAAAACTATGTGTGTTGTGGAATAACCTGCTCTGCAGCAGTGACATTTCGATATTTTTGGCTGATGCACTGAGTGTTGCTGGCAACATGAGTTAAAATAATGAAAAAAAGCGTTTCAGTAATTGTTGCGAAGCAACATGAATCTAAAAACATGGTGTACTTATTCCATGTGGTTACTGTAAAGCCCATAAACATCAAACTTTTCCAATCAAATTCCATTGATTCCAACTGTTTTTCTGACTGTCATCACCCTGGTGTGTTTCAGTGCTTTTATTATTTCGTTGTTGACTGAAAATACAAAAACGCGCCCAGTCTTGTGTATGACGTCAGAAAAACAATTGGAATCGATGGAATTTGATTGAAAAATTTGACATGGTTTAACAATCACGGGATTAATGTAAACAAATTATTGAGTATGATGATCTCAAATAAGAGTTTACCAGAATGTTTCTGGAAATCGTTCCATCAAGATTCACTTGTAGACCCGTCATTATTATTTGACAGCATACGGCTAGTTAAAAATATTTACAATATTTAGGAAGTACTGTATTTGTTATAACTTACAGTAGTTACAAAAAAAATCAAACTTTTATTGGTTAAATTTGAATGAACATGCTTATCAAACGGAATATGAAAATTTCATGAAAGATAGGCTATACTCATGTACAGTTTTAGTAACCTGTAGGTTTACTGTTCGACTGCCATGTGTTGATGTTTCGATATTTATCATTGCAGAATTGGAGTGAGGAGCCTGAAGGCCGCCAACAACGCTCTGGTCACAGTAGGACAGCAAGTGCTGCCAGTGGTCATGGGAGTCTTGGCTCAGTGGCCTCCCGAAGTGTCTCACTCAACAGTGTCAGCAGTGAAGGTTCCTTTGGTGATACATCCACTACCAATGCTGTTGACCAAGAGGACATTGTTGCACTTACACAGCATGTTCGCAGCTTCAAAGATGCCTTGGGCAGACTAAGGAGAATTTTCCACCCACAATGTAGAGGTCAGTTCCACAAGGTTGAATTCTCATTGGTTGATGACTGGGATGTGCCAAACAAGTCTTGTTCTGAGTATGCAAAATAGAATTTTGATGATCAACAACAAAAGATTTTTTTTTCATGATCAAGAAAAGAAACGAGTGGGTGTTTTTTGCGATCATTGCCAGCGCAAGTCTGTTTAATATAATTCAAAGCCCATATATAAGAGGGTGACTGTCAGCCTTGTGTATACTCACTCACTGGTATATTATATATGGTATTGTTTTCATGCATGGAATATTCGCTCAGTGCATTTTGAACTTCGTTATTACATTGTGACTAGAATGATATGTAAGAAGATGCCAGTAATAACGGATAAAAAAAAGTTGAGTTTTATTGGTCTACTTTCACTGGTATACTACCCAGCACTGTTTTCATGAATGAAATCTTTGCTTTGTTATCATTTGAAACTTAGTCTTTAGAATTAGATGATGAGTACTTTAATATCTTGGTTTTATAGAGTGGTATGCTCTTATAGGAAGAGCACGTCAATAATGACTGAGTGTTAACATAATCCAGTAATTCTATCTTTGCTCGCTGAGTTTAATTCTCAACCAAAGAGTCGATGCTTCTATTAAACAGCTGTCTCTTGTTGAACTTTGGTTCTATTTTTACTTGTAATTTAAGTTCTTTTTTAGCTGAGTTACCTCGAGAATGATAGGTTGAAATTTGTCGTCATAAACATTGTCTGGTGTAACAATTCCACTTTAAGGTTAGAGTGGTTCAAAAAGTTTGACAACCAGCACAGAAATGCTGTTCAAAAGATGAGATAATCAATACAATCAATCGATACTCGTGAGATTTGTAAGGTTCTTTTTATTGCTGAAAAATAACTATAAAAACCTCATGAACTTTATACCTTATTGTTATTTGGTAAATTTTTTTACTCTCTTTCGCTATTTATTAACCAGCAGTAAACAGATCATTAATGATGATCATTAATGAATTTTTAGTTATTATTTAAGTATAAGTTTACAGTACATACTGTACATTGGTTATGGATGATGAATTCCTTGGATTTAAAGAATTCTACACACAGACATACACAGCTACACAGATTTGGGTAATTATATATGGTAATTATGAGCTACTATCAGGTTAAAGGTAAAATGAGATGTTCAGCAAGTGGAGTACAGGTGTGTATTCATGTAAAAATCAAACCAATAATATGGAAAAATTACTTATCCAGAATGGTTCAGATGTTGCAATCATTCCGGATTTGAGATTACCAACTTGTATAGTTTCTGAAAGTATTTCAATTTGTTATTTGCACAAGCAGTTAATTATGGACAAACACCTGTTTCAATCATCTCACTACAGGACATCATGAACATATTCAAAGTGCGCAATTAGGTTAGGTGAGGCAAGGATAGAAATTCATTCAGTCATTTCATAACATTGCTTTAGAATTCCCATTACATTCCAATAACTGGTTGGCAAAGTTCTTTTTGAAGGTCTGTGGTTAGATTTAGCTTTTTTGACACTTCACCAATTCATGTTGTTGTTGTTGTTGGAACTTTCATCATAGATTTGGAAGTGTCATTCACAGTTGAAAAATACTGAATGCCACAGGTGGGTTTTTTTATGGTCCGAAAATGTTTTGTTATTCACTAGGCAGTATTAAAAATTATTATATATTAAAATAATGTTTTCTCCATTTTTGATGACCACTTTTTGGGGGGGCGTGAGCAATTTCCTGTTGGTGGACCACACCTACGCCCATAGAATGACTGATCATCATAATAACCACAATAACACTGGTAACTTCTCTAGACCTTGAAAAATCGGCTGTTGAGGTCCTATTATTACCAGAAGGAAAAATGAATGAACATTACGTGTCATCTAAGCCATCTTAATTCCTTTCTTGGTCAAGGCCAAGAAGAAGCAACGGATTTTTATCGCCCATTGTTTATAGTCGTCATCTGCCTGCAAGCAGCCAATGCTAATTGTATGTATTTGTCTTTCGCAAAAGAATTCAGCCTTGAGAATCATTCTTATTACACATTCGAATGGTGCAATTCCAAGATGGTACTGGTGACAGCCACTCTTTATTTTTTTCCTGTCATCTTAGTCGGTAGTTAATATGCTAATCGTTTCAAGGCTGAATTTTTTTTCCATACCTGTAAATATTGAACAGCTTCTTCATCAATGCAGGAATTCGCTTGAAGAGTGTCACACGACAGTGCACTTTTCAAGAACACCAGTAGGTCAGTACTGTAATGTTTGCAGCATATATTACAAGGATTTACGTAATGTTTTGTGATGTGGAATTTCGTAGCAAAAGCAAAAAGTTGTCACATAAAAAGTTGCGATGTGTCACATTCTGTGTAATAACCGAGATCTTTGATGTACTAGATATGGAGAAGTTAGCGACAAGACGTTCAATGAAACGAATCATTAAAATGATCGAATTTATTGGCCGTTTAAAAACAAATGTGTGGTTATAATTTCATGCAAATTGCTTCGTTTGCTGCCCTTATCACCATCATGAAACACAAAGAATGAACATTGCTAAAATTAGGTCGTTGAAACAATATAAATAGGTTAGCTGTCATTGATCTTGGATCTTTTCCTTATTTATTTTATTTATTTAATCTATTAACCACTGAACGATCAAAAGTCAAATATTAAACAGCTGCTCATCTCTATACTGAGATCTAAGCATTGCTGCAACCAATATAGCATCTGTTGCGTATTTCACTTTGTGTACAGGCTGTCCACAACGAGATGTAAACATTTGGAAACTGCATTATTTTTTTTGCATATCAAATTTTACAAATGTGATGCTGTATATTTCACTTTCACTATAGAAAAGTAGTGCAAGTCTTGCAGGAATACAAAGAATGTATCCCGAAAATCTCATTCTTGGTTCAATTAATGAAATATCAACATAACCATAAAACATGCTGTAATCCAAAAAATCTCTTGGTTAACTTCTGACAAGTTTGAATTGTAATGATTCCGGTGTAAACATGAACAAAAATAGTCAAAGTGACAATTTCGTCAATTCTAAAATAACCAATGAGTAAGTAACCTGAATGCTAAAGAAAATAATCATATTGTATTCCAAACCATTGGTATTGTAATCTAAGCATTCATTCTAGGCATAACATTATTAGGTTTCGTTACTGGTGTATATACAGTGTGTAATGACAATTACAGACATTGTGAACTGTAACCATGGAGTGTAAACAGTGTTCACCAACTGAATATGTAAATATGATTCTGAAGTAATCCATGTTATGCTTGAAAAAAATAAGCATATTGTATTCCAAGCAGTATGTTTTGTATTGCAAGCATTCCTTAACAATTTCAAATTTAACTAAATTTTTCAAGTCTTGTCATCTTACTGACAATATGACATGACTTCATTATCATTTAGTTAATTGAAGGGCTTGGTGTAGAAGGTGTTAAGTAACATTCTGACAATTTCGAGGCAAACGCAGTCAAAGATCTGAACTTGCCTTGTTGTCTATGGGTTATTTCACACTTCTTGCACTAATATCTTTGCACACATTGTTGTTTTGATCAAAATCATGCGTTAGGAAGATAGAATTGCACCTAACACATTAAAAAATATGCTTTTAAGTCATTTTTGACAACAATGTTACTTAACACCCTTTTACACCAAGTCCTTCAATTATTAAAAAACTTTGGTTTATACTTATATCGAGTTTTTCGTTTTAGTAGTTTTATTTGATTATCCCATCGGTGTTATATCTCTATTCAGACAAATGCCAATACTTATTGAAGACTTTATAAAACTAAATTTATTTTTGGACATGTTTCGAAATTTAATTTATACAGCATCTTCAGTAATTTTAACTTTTGTCATCCAATCTGTCTAATATTTTTGGTTTAAAAAAAAACAACTATTAGAAACATGGATGAAAGAAACTGAATATTTCTGTAGATGAGTTGTACGTGAACTTGTAAATCAAATTTTAAAACATGTCCAAAAAACAAATGTGTTGTACTGTAGGCCTAGTATGTTTTTGGTTTTGTTTTTATCTGAATTTTGCTATTAGAAAACTAGATGGCAAAAGTTGAAGTTCCTGAAGCATGTTCCAAAAGACAAAATTTTGTTATTCTGGTCAGTGTTTAACTTTAAAGGTGCTTGTCTATAAGTTTTTCGTTGAGTATTAAAACCAATAACTTTTTTATTCTAGTGAATTACTTGAACGTTTTTTTGCCACTTCTGTGTGGCAAGTTTAGTAAGAGTTGTAACATAAACTATCTGTTCTTTAAAAACGTTGAGGGTGTATTTTTTTCAACTTCACATTGAAATTCCGGATTATCCGAAATAGGTTTTCTAACATCACATTCGGATAATCGAGTTTATAGTGTACTAAAATATTTTTGGTTTTCACTCCTAGCTGCGAAACTAACTTTGGAAAGGGCCCTATGGTAACATTAACTAGAAACTCCTTTTTGAAAAAAGCTGAGGACGTGTTTTTTCCCAGCGTTGAAGTTCTGCCCGTTATTGTTTATTAAATTTAGCACTGGATGTAATGTAACCCAGTTTGTAATTAGAAACCTCAGCTCACATCCCTTGGAAAGTTAAATGGAAAGCGACTTCTCTCCCGTAGAATACATACGTGCATATCTGTACTGCAGCTGTTGGCACATATTATTGCATGTAATATACCTATGAGTCACTTGCAAAGATGAATAGCATGAAAGGATGTTAGTGTGATAGATGTTGAAATGGGTTGATTAGAGTAGGTGAAATACCTCTTGCAGTTGGTATATTCACTTTTACGCTCATTCCTATCTTATATCATCCCCTCTCGTGGAAAACCAATTGGAACAGATGTGGTTAATGATTACACTCAAAACCAGGTACGATAAATGTTGTAAAGTTAAGCTTATAGGCGTGTATTCATAAACTAGGTCGGTGTAGTTGAGTATTCAAGGTGAGAACAAATTATTCTTTTTTTGTGTGTGTAATCACAATGGGGCAGCGGTATATTAAGAATATCAAAAGGTCCGTGGGTGTTTTCAGAAAATACAATGCTTAAACGTGGTTGCAAAGTATGAGTAATTGTTTGTGTTGTTATAGAATATGTATGGATAATAAATTTATTTTTTTTATTTTCTGTATAAGATTTTGTTTCCAAACTTGTTAATGGTAAGATAACCATTATTTGACTCAGCCATATGTTGTATAGAGGAAATTTGTTTGGCGTAGTTCACGATTGATGATTCATCAGACTGAAAATTTATATTACTTTTCAAATATTTGTTAATGAATTTTACGTTATGTAAAAAAAACAAACAACATTTGAGTCATTTAAGAGTATCGTATGAAAAATGTTATTAAAATGAAAGTATACTAAATTTGATACTTTAGGGAAGAGTTGTGTTTGTGGGTTAATGTGGGCAGATTGACAGGCAATATTTAATGTTGGAAGAAAAAAATGGATCTTTTCAAACAGGGAAAATTTGCACACATCCCAGTCATTTTTGTTTGATGAAGGCTATTCTGATAACAGTGACCTACATCATTGCTGTTATTATCCATATTGCATCTCATAAATTTCACCTTATTAGTTTTTAAGCACGCAGCTATTGGATGCTGCTATAATTTTTCGATGACATGTCACACCTTGGATATATATAACCGATGAATAGTAAAAAGTTGTAACTGTTATCATTTTTTTTTAAAAACATTTTCTATAGACGAAAGCATTCGAATCTCTGCTCATGAAAAGTTGGGAGAAGTTTTGAGAATTCTGCGTCACATATTGGAAAAATATGGTGCATTGCAATCAACCGAGTTACTCACAGCTGCTGGGCAACTCATCAAACAAATAAAAAGTAAGTGATGCTTAAGTCTATCAAAAGGGTCTATTTAGAAAGTTTTATTAGCCTACACACCACAGAACCAAGTTTGTTAGTGCAATTACAGTGGCTACTGCTGCAGCAAAGACCTGCCACATCACCTGTTAGATCATCTGTATCACCTGTTTGTTTGTTTTTACCTATGCATCATTTACTTACATAAAGTCTTACGTATATGCAGTAGTATACTTGTCTATGTACAGTGGAATTCAGTTATTATAATCACAGATATTATAATCAATCGGCCATTGAAGTTATCATCATCAGTATGTCTCAAGACACTGTTTAATGTTTTATTTTTATTGTTTAATGTTATCAGCCAGCTATTTTTATCAAAAAAGTACAAGTCCCAAAGTGTTCACAATAACTGGATTCTACTGTATATTAATACACATGTATATTATGTATACCGTGTAGTACGGTATGTAGTATTTATATGCGACTGTATCTGTATAAATTTAAGGATTATCTGTAGTATATTACATATATTACATGCATCTTCTGGATTTACATTATTTTAAGTTTGTTTTTGTGTTATATGATTCTATGGTTATTCATGCTTATTAATCAATAGTGTTATCGCTGATAAAGTTCGTGTTTTTATATCGTATATGGTTACATGACTTTCTTGATTACACCAGATAATTTTCTTTGCCGATTATTGTTCATATATTAATCACTAAAGTTAAGCAATTGTTCTTGTCTGAAATGTCTATAAGTTCACGGTTATAATGAACAGGTACAAATACAAATGAAGGGCTTCGGCCTTCGGGCAATATAATGAAAAGCCACATTTTCGAAATTGGTCAGGAGAGCCGTTTTTCTGGTGAAAAACTTCATAGACATACATAGAGTATCACATTATAGTATAGTCTAAAGAGATAGTCTATGATATGATAGGATACTCTTTAGTCTATGATTATACTGAACAAGATGATTCTCTATATTAAGCTGCCATTTTCTGGACAGTCTAGGTGGCAGTAAAGTGACAAGCTAGGAACAGTACTGAAGGACAGTTTGATGTGAAAATGTCATTTTTGGAAATAAGTGTTTTATCATTATATTGCCCAGAGCCCTTTAAATGTATTTTAAGGGTGTTATTTTTAATGTTTCAATATCAACAAGATTCGTAAGCAGATGTTGATGGAAAGTATGAAATTTGTTGTTCGTGAAATGTTAAGTTAATATCTGTAAAATATATCTATGGTCACTTTTTAATATGAGGATATTACTCAAAGTATTTTGCAGTTTGTTTGCTGTTTTTTAATGTTCAAATCGTGTTGAAAGCTGCGTTTTAAAAGACGTTATTTTCGTTTCTGCCATTTCATAACCCAGTTGAAAGGAGTAACTAGAAAGTTATAAACAAGATCAAGCAGCATGTGAAAAAAGAAATAAATATAAAAACACGGAAACCTGACGTCAGTAGGCCATCAATTTCCATTGGCTCATTTCTGGCAACCTTACTAAATATATATTTAGAAAAAAAAAGTATTAATTTTACGCACGTTTATGTTGTTGTTGTTCTCACCCATTTATGGAGAGAGAGTTTAGGTCATTTTATTATGTACTACGATCCAACAACATTAGTTCAAGGTCCAGCGTGCAATTTCGTGATGGAAATTTTAGTACTCTTTGGAACCGGCAATTTAATTGTAAACAATTTTCATATGTTGATGCCATAAGCAATATCATATTATTGGTTTCTTCAATTTTTATCATTTCCACTTTGGAGGTAAAAATCTAAAGGAAAAAAAAAAGAGTCCAGTCTTTCAATAATTAGATAGTAGATGTCAATTCTACTTTGGTAAGAACCATTGATTTGTACGTTGGTCACAGAGTGATGACTGTTCACCACGATCTTGTACGAAAAGAAAAATAGCTATACTTAAGAGTCTGTAAATGCGTGTCTTTTTATTGGAAGCCTCATTGAAAAATTTATTATGAAAATTTGAACATATAATTTCATAGATATATCGTTGGTATGAAATTAAAGTTCGGCAAAGTATTGGCTGCTGCTGCTTTGCTTGTTCTTATCTATGATAACTTGCATGGTTCATTGTCAGCTTTCAAGCTGTATAATTTAAATAAATCTGCTGGGTATCACAAAACAAACAGAGCGATAATGTAACACTACCCTACACTTTATTATTTATATGGTGGTTATATTTTTTTTTCTTCTACATTTAATCCGAAAGACCTTGGTAGTGGAATTGTACTTGAAAAAGTAATTTCGGATGTAAATTTATGTTTACCTATTACGTACTTTCGCAGGTTTGAATTTCGAAGACGAAAAGACTGACCCAACCGAGTTTTTCGAGGCGATAGATAAATTAGCATTGGCCTTTAGTAGCAGGTAAGAAAAAATTTCATCTATGTAATGTTTCTTGTTGGTTTTTGAGTTGTTACCCAAGTGACTTCAATTTGTTGATAAATGACTTTATTGGATGATTCATAAAGAGGTCCGTCTTTGGATAATACATTGAGTTTTGATTTATTATACGATTTACAGCTTTGTCATTACACAAAACATCCGTTTCTGAATTGTTAGAGATGTCTGATTTGTGAATAGTTTCTTAGTCATCTAATATTTTTGTGTGGTTATGTTTCTTGATCTGCAAATCCAGGGCCGGATTTACACTATAAGCTAAATAAGCTACAGCTTAGGGCCTCACAATCTGGAGGGGCCTCAGTTTTA
>JAQIWH010004334.1:0-17303 GCA_034695005.1 Cryptops parisi | reverse complement strand
ATAAAGTCTGAGGGCCAAATGACATAGCTGTAAAAGCCAGTCGGTGCCCTCGTTAAACCCCAAGTACCTACCTCTAAGTCAAAAAACACACCAATGGTATGTTGATGAAAGAGGAACACATTGTGGAGGCTAGACTCAAGAGATACCAAAGTGGTCCACCGTGGAGCACCCATGTCGGAACCCACACTGGATGGAAGTTAGAAATGCCATTTTGTAGAGCCACCACATAGGCATCTGTGAAACATTTTCTCCAAAAGTTTACAAATGCCACTGGTAAGTGCTAATGGTCTGAAGGCTCTTAGCTTCATGGTATCTTTGTCAGGCTTCAAGATAGGGACAACAGTCGCTTTTTTCCATGCTGATGGAACAGCACCCTCCCTAACACTATATCTGTTAAAGAATGCTAGAAGCGCTTGCAGAGAATGCGATGACAGATGCATCAGCATTAGGTTGTGGATTCTGTCAGGACCTGGAGAGGTGTTTTTACAGGCATGTAATGCTGAATAAAGTTCCCACAGATAGAAGGTGGAATCATATGGTTCGGAGACAACTGGATGTCCTAGAACTCAATAAAGACACATACGCTCTCCAGGAGGCGCACTTCACCGCCAGTACTAGACGCCATGCACAAACACAGTGCCTCTTAAAGATGAAGTTCACTAGTGTCGGATGACGCTTGAAGCATTGCAATGCACTTGCGGTCACGGATGGCAATGGCGATCTCCTGGCTCCACCAAGAAATGTAGCACCGAACTCGCATTCCGAGCAGCAGAAAGAATGGATTCATTGTGATGTAAGTGTCAGCGATGGAGGTTGCCAGGTCTAACTCATCCCATTCAGCAAGACTGGTGAAATGTGCCCAATCAGTTCCCAGGCTGCAGTACCCAATGACCTGACCCCTTAGAAGACCTACCACCACGATGTAATTGGATGATGATGATGAGGTGAATGATTTCCCTCTCACAATATTACTGTTCTACCACTGATAAGCCTAATGAAAGTTAATGTTAAGGAGTTAATTTAAGCACATTAAAAAATAACAATCACAATGAACACATTAATACAGGACCAAAGCTTACAAATAAGGCCCACTTTACAACCCACCCATATAAATGCTCACATTTCACTCTTTCAAATTTCTTATGTTTATGCATAAAAGCATTCATTGTTGTTACTTTATTTTTATCCACCTAGGCCTATAAATCACACTGTTGCATCAAGGTTCAGCTACTTTGTTCAGTGCATTTGTTGGGTTATGTTATTCTGTGCACTGAAAAATGCTCAGGTTTGTGTGTTGGGTCTTGTCAAATAACATTAAAATGTTTTCTCAAATTTTCAGAAAATGTCGTACAATGCTTTTACTGTACAAATGCAGTACCAATTTTTCTTAATTTCACAATTATGTTATATCAATTCATTTTTTGTCAAATTCGTAACTTTTTAGAAATACGTACGTACCTTTAATTGCCTAGTACTGTTTGATACATTAATATGAGAAAATCCTTCGCCTGCAATAATATTTAATTCTTTGATGTTTTCAACGATCGCATCAAAGTCAATTTGGAATTCTTTCTCTGGATCTGACACAACAGATAATGCTGAGAACAAAATAGACAACAATTATATGCAATAAAATAAATATTCCATAACAGAGTGGGTGAATCAAGAAATAACGGCATCTTCAGAGTACATGGATTACATTTCTAATATGTTTATGTGAGCTTCATTATCATAACGGAATGCTTATGAGGTGCAACAAATTAATTTCCGAAATGGCTGAGTAGTATCACCTGTGTAACAATGGGTATTTGCACATGTCTATGGATGTTTTCATTAGTGCATGCTAAACCATAAACTAATACAGCAATTAGTAAAGTGAGTTGCGAAAACAATACAAGTATGTGTGAGGGTTTTGGTGTAAAAATTTGTGATAAAACTTTTGAGCAACTCATGATATGCATAGTGGTCCAGGACTTCTCGGCTAAGAATCCAATTATCAAATTGGACTCCCTTGACTTAGCCCCTTGTGATTTCTGGTATTTCCCAACAATAAAATTGCCATGAAATGAAATGACAAAGATTTTCAGACATTTTTGACGTCCAACGTAATGTGATAAACAGATCCAAGAGTTATTCCAGAAAATTCTAGCAAAAGTAGCAATGTTAAACTTGGTATACAACAACAGAAGCAGTATACTTTGATGGTGACAGTGCCGCTAGTGCACAAGTGTGTGCATATTTTTTTTACAGATGCATTCCTGGAATTAAATTGTCACGCCTCTTATCATACCCTATATGGATTCTACAGTGTCAGTGGTTAACTGCACTGTGTCATTTCACGTTATTATGAAACATTTATAAATTCCCTAAAAATAATGCTTTGTAAGGTCACCATGAAAAATAAAACTAATAAATGTGATTTCTCTTCTGTTGTTATTCAGATTTAAACTGTAAATGATAAAAGAAAGAAAAAACAGGAATCATTGAAGATTCATAAATTGCATAACTAGCGAAAGTGGATTTTTCACTTAAAAAGCAAGAATATCAATATCATATGAAATTGGTATAATACTTTTTCCAAAAGGCATTATGGAAAAGATTATGCATGAATAAGGGAAGGGTTAGGAAAGTGAAAAAAGTAGAGATATGTTTATTAGTGGTGAGAATGTGATGAATTTAGAAGAACTGCAGATAGCTCGAGACATCGTTATATCTCACTTTTTACGCTAGATAGTGTAGGTAGCTGAATCTCATTTTAAAGCCCATGACTAAGTCATGAATGTGTAGTTTAATCGATTGTGTGGTGTTGCATCAGATCAAAGAAATTTGAAATTTTGTTTTTTGACCAATCATCCACTGCTCTAGGTAACTTTTGGGGTTTCAGCAACGTTCAGTTAGTTATATAGGTTTTAGAGGCGCACCAACTGCCTAAAGGCTTGTTATATGGCGCCCACTGAAACAAAAACTAAAGGTGAGGTGCGCCAACTGCCTAAGGGCGTGTTATATGGTACCCACCAGCAACGTTCAAGATTCCTGTCGAACGATATGAAGTCGATTCTATGATGTTTCAGCTGCTTATTTTAAAATTGAAAGTCTGAAACTTCACAGCCTAATAGGCGTAATTAGATTATAACGAGAGCATGTCAATTGGGTAGCCCAGGCCATTACGTTTTTGGGAAGCACCAGATGCGTTCACGGTTACCATCAATAAATATGCTACTATTAGAACTTTCAGTGAAATATAATATGGTAGTCTATATTAAAAATATGTGACGATATTTAAATAACTTCAAATTTTTGAAAATGATTATTTCAAAGGCTACGGTGGTACCATCAAGTTAAATAGTTTTTTAATGTCCGTCGCTACCCACCACAGACATGAAGGTGAAAATTGTATTACATTGGACGTTTTGAAAAATTAATGCCTTAACAAAATAACACTAGTAAGCACTTTATTCAATAATTCAGTTAAGTCGTAGCATGGATTGGAGCTAGAAGGAATTTGTAGCAGCTACTAAATTATTCTTATTATGCAACAACAAAACAACTGAAAAAACTGGTGACTCCAAAGCCCTGGTTTGTTTTTTCCTAATGAAATGTTGATACATGCAGTGTTTGAAAAAATTATGAAGCGTGCTAAAACATACTGGAAACGAAATGCTGTGATGATATTATAGCTTCACCTACTCCGTGGTTTGATAATAACAACAATACCTGGTTTCCAAACAGAATCAGTTTTCACTCTTTCTTCTGAATTGTCAGACGTACTCATGTCACTAGTTTTTCCAGAACTATCCGAGACATTCCCGGAACTGTTTTTCTTTTCTCCAACCCATATCATTCCATAGTCATTTAAAAAATGCTGCAAGAAATACAAAAGGAATGCTCACACTGACAATTAAAAAAAAATACTATTTGCAACCTACCTCCATTTCATGGATTTGTTGCTGGTACTGAAGACATTGCAATTCGAGCTCATTGCCATTTGGAGAATTTCCTAATTTAAAACACAAGTAGATATACTTATGTGATATATCATTTAGTTGATGATGAAAGATTAAAATCACATTACCACGAGAATTTTCATAAATTTTCAACTTTTCTTCAAGGAAAGCTATTTTTTCATCCTGAAATATATTGATACTGGTTAGTTAATGTGAGCTACCAGTCAAATTTTGTTGCATCCTAATTCTATCAATGTTTATTAAGGTAAGATCATGACAACAAACTGAGATTCAAATTGCCAATACAATTTATATGGAGGGTGAAGGTGTTCAATCATGAAACCAACAAACTTAATGGTGTATAAAGCTTAGAATAACCATTCGAACACACTGACAATGTTTGTCAGTTCTGTGATAAAACGAAACACCCTTTATTGGGTGTTTTGGTATTCACCATATATTGGGTGAATGCATGGCCCCACATCTTAAGACTGACCACACAACAATTACATGTGTGTATCTACAGGGTGCTTCTTCTCAAGTGTATTAAAGAAATATCACGCTTATTATTGCAGATGCGTTGATTATATGAATATGATCATGACATCCAGGGATTGAAATGGTGAAACAGAAAATGACCTTGAAATACATTTTCAAGGTCATCCCATTGTTACATCGAAAAATGAGTCATGGCTACCAAGTCATATTTAGAAAGTTGGAGGTCCATTTAGTAGCAATCCATGTTTTATTTATTTCCAACAAAAATAAAAATTGAAACAATAGACCCCCTAGAAGCTTAGAGTAAATCACCTGTGTAATGCAGGGAAGTGATACACTGCCATGTAATCCACAGCACCTAAGGCAACTATCAAGATGGGTTGCAGCATGACATAGTAGGTATCTAGTATAATATGTCATGGTTGCAGTGAGACCTTTTAATTGGGGCTGCAAGGCCATCTTGTTTTAACCATACCTTTTGCTACCCATGACTACATAGGTGATCTACTCTAAGCTTCCAAGGATAACATAAAGTTAAAGTTAAAATTATATAGCAATTATATTTCCTACCCTGATAAACATAATGGAAACACAGGTAAGTGACTAGATTTGTTTTTCTATAATTTAGTAGTTGGTTTTTCTCTTTGTGTTGTGAGTGTTAGCCTTGTATTGTATTGTGTCCCTTAAGAAAGCTTTTTTTGTGAGGCGAAACGTTGGGAGCATTCAGGTGTGGTAGACTGCAAGTCAGTGAAAGGTAAGGTAAATTTCTTTTTTCCATTTAAAAATTTAGTCACTTACCTTTGTTTCCATTAAAATTATATGTTTAGTTAGGTGTACAAATGTCAACTTTCATTAATACTTGCAATAAAATCTGTTTAAATTTTTTTGCACTAAACTTCCTATTATGTATTTTTATTGATATGTTTTGGGCAAGGGGGGAGTGGCATTCAGTGAAGGCCTAGTATAGACAAAAATACTGAATCTTAACGGGCTTACTTAATCTTTAAGGGCTTAATATGATAAGCCTGTAAAGCTTATCATATTAAAGGTTTGCTCTCGTCAGTCATAAGTTGCTGTAAACCATGTCTCTCTCATGTATTCCTATATTTGGTTTTTAATTTGTGTACCACCTCATTTATGCATAAAAAGGAATGCTGTATATACTGAAACATTTGACTGAGCTAACTGTCCTGACTTACATACAAATTAGACTTAAAGACAGCCTTAGAAATGGATCTCATCATGCAGTCACCCACTACAACTTTGACTTAATGAAATCATTCCCTGCCAGGAAAATGAACATATGAGGGCTGATCACTGAAGCCTGACTTGTGAGACTGATTTGTATGCGAACATACTTTATGACAAAATGGTTTTCAAGCGGTATATGGGTGATCATTCTTTTATATTGTACATCCACATCTTCATTTGGCAACAATGTAACGAGGTCTCTTGTAGGATCGCCTACAAGAAAATGGAAGCGACTTGGAATGTTCCCATCTCAGTCCTAGTGAATGGCAACACCATCATGACAAAGCAAACCCTCACATGCCTATTGTGGTTACTGGTTACATCATTTTTGGCCATAATCGGAATCACCTGTGTACCACACCATTCTTAAAACCCAGACCTTGCCCTGATGTGACTTTTTCGTTTTTCTCACTCAAGATGCAGCTTTAAAGCAATTTCCAAAGACTTGGGAGGCAATTTTGATGAGGGTCATAAAGAATGGCTTGCACCATGAGTTTGAAGATTGGAACACCCATTTGAATAAGTATGGTACATTGAAATGAGTCAGGAATATTTCGAAAAAGACCATTTAGATGTTCATCTAGAGTAATAAATCAAATAAAAATAAAACAGGTCTTTCCCTTTATTGACCAGCCCTTGTACTTTTGACTTAAAGTGTCAAGAGTGTTCTGTGAATACCAAACAAGTAGTAATGAATTTAAATGATCAAACTTGTATCGTCCTTGCTCCATATACAAATTACAATGTGGTCATGGATAGGGATGCTAGTCAGAAGTTCTGTGCACTCCCTCTTGTTGAAAATATAGTTGAGTCTCAAACAGGCTAATGAGCTCATGAGTTAGGTAATGTTAGGGACAGACGGGGGCATTCATATTGTGATGCTAGAGATGAAATTCTTGGAACGTCGCAAGATGAACTACTGCGAATGCAGATGCCAAGAATGTTTTCATTAATCAAGAACGAAAGAGTTAGAGGTTCCAAAACGATCAGATACCACCCTAGTTCTAACAATAATGTTGAATTTTTGCAGTAAATCACACTTTGAAAGTTGGCACTTGTGATTATAACAAAAATCATTACATTTATTTGATTAAATATGCTTGAAATGACCTAATTTGAAAAATTAGTGAGTTATGAGACAGCTCTCAGACTATGTTTATATTTTGAGAACCCATAATGAGGGTCATACTTGCACAAATTAAAGTTGTTATGCAAATCTTGACTTCAATTCGATTAGTCCCTATATTTTTTTAGTTCCCAACTTTTTATACTCTCTATATTAGCTTCACTTGTGAGTGAGTTGTGAGTTTCTACATATAAAAACAGAACTACTCAATGGATTTTGATGAATGATGTGTCTATGGATTTGCCTTAGACTAACGAGTAACAATGGTATCAATAACAAAACCAATATGGCGAACGCTACATGCCATATATGCATAATTCTTTAAACCCTACTACAGGCTAAATGGTTCGATACATTTTGATGATTGAGATGTCATCGGATCTGCCTATTTCTTACGAGTGACATTGGCTATATGGCATCAATAAAAATAGAATATGGCGGACACTATATGCCAGTATATAAAGATTGTGCATACAAAAACAAGACGACTCGGTGGATTTTGATGATGAGGTGTCTATGGATTTGTCTTTAGTGTATCAGGTGTCATTGCCTATATGCTGTTAATTAAAAACCAATATGGCTGAAGCTATAGGCCAGTATACAAACAGTATACTTAAAAAGAATTTTTGATGTACTTGTGTTAGGCAGAGTTGCAAATTTTATTACTTCCAGTATTAACATGGAAGATGCGAAACATAAATGAAATGAAAACTAGCATTAAAATTATTAAAAATAGCTACACATATAACTTCTAACTAGCATGTGTAAGCATTTTGTGGCTACTTGTATGAAAACACTATTGCAATAAATTTACCTTTGTGAAAATGATTTTCTGAGCTTCAGATAATTTATTCTCAACTTGAACTAAACGTGACATAAGTAATGCCACAAATTCATGTTCATTGGATGTCTCTACAAAATTCAAGAAAATACATTATAAATAAAAGAACCAGCATTAAATGAGAGGAGTAGGCATTATATTTTAAACCAAACAAATCTCAAACACATGAAAATGGTGACACTCTTTTGATAATGCGTGGTTTGAAAATGTAGCTGTGTAAATTACATTTTCAATCAAATGTTACTAGCTGTACCCAGCGCAACATACATCGTTGAGGGATGTAGCCAGGGGAGGGGGGTGCTTAGCCCTTATTAATTTTTCCTTCGTTAATAACCTTAATAAAGTATAATTCATAAATTTTATATTTAGTTATATTATAATATAGCATATAATTTAACATATTACTAATATGACATAATTATTAATCTATTATTATTATCAGAGCGGAGCGAAGAGGAGCTCTTCTTTCCTCGACTTTGGATGTATAATTCTGTTCGCAAATTACATTGCAACAGTAACAGCTAGAACCTTCAAATTTTAGAAATAGCACGATTGTGGTAGTCTATAGGACGTCAAAATTTTTTCCGAAAAACTCATTAAATTGACTAACAATATTGACGTCACAGATGTAATAGAATGACATGTGCTTCAAACATCTTATTCAATGTATACTAGAATAGCACCATTAATTTAGACTAAAAAAACTTAATTCAGACTAAAACAGTCATCAAGTGGTCTTTTTTAAATCAATTTTTCTTAAAATAAGCTGAGAGTTTTGAAAACGTTTCATATACATAGTCTTGTTAAAACTTTCAACCCATGCTTAAAATAATGGATCTTTGCAACAATTCAAACCCCATCCCACACTGGTCAATTTTACACTTTAAGAGGCATCGTGTAATCGTAAGTTATCTCATACTGGCAGTAAAGCATACCTCCTGGCAAGCTGATGTGTCATCCTTGAACATCCGAGTATCCTTCTCTGAGGTTTAAGACCAACTTTGCAGACTAGAATATATGGCAAGGACAGAGCCATTTTTACGCATGGGCAATTGCCAGGGGCATCATGATGCTGCCATATGAATAGGTATAAGGGCCCAAATGCACTGTTGTTGTTCAGGGCCCACAATGTTGTAAAGGTAGCCCTGGGCAAGAAAACTAGCTTGGAAGTGTGTGCATTCACAGGTAGTGGTATTAATTTAGATCCGGCTGCTGTGGCTACCACCAGCTACCGGAACTACTACCGAACAGCTACCCTGTCAGCAGATACCTGAACTACGTTCTTGCCTTTTTGGTCATCAAAAATCACCATATGGAAGCCTTTTCATAATTTCATGCCAAACAGTGCGATCCCACATTCCATCTGTGGAAATTGGAATTTGTGCCTTTAAAAGCACCTTTCCAGGACTGCGTTCTTCAACATTGAACATTGATATTTAATTAGTGTAGTGTCGTGTGATTCTGGCAATCCTATGGCATGGTTAGAATCATATGACGCACTTCGGTAAATACCAAAGTTCAATGTCAAAGTATGCAGCCCCAGTCCTGGTAACATCGATATTTGGTTTGTCTTAAACCATAGTGAACTAACCCACGTTTGAGTTAATGCATTGAATGAGGCCACTAAGATATGATCTAGTCATAAACTAAGAAATATATCGCTGGATCAATTAGAGTGAGTTACACGGCACTATGAACGAATGGAAATAGCATGCAACCCTATGGACAACCATACGTAAAATCACTATTTTCTTAAATTCTTGTTTTCAAACTTAGTTCAAGTATAGTTTAAGATGGTCCATTTAGCCTATATAGCACCAGCTATATATACTAAGCTAGATTTTTTTATTTGCTGCTTGTACTTTTTAATAGGTTATGGCAAGAAGGTGCAATTTCATCGCATGGTGTGAGCTGTGTTCCTCTCTTCGAAATCAGTAACGATCGTCATGAAGTTAAGAGCTACAGACAATAGCTCTTATGAGCTGTTTGTAAGCTCTCTAGCAGATTGATCAACAGATGACTCATGTGGTGGTCTGAGAAAACTGGATATTTCATAAACCTCCCATGTGGCATTGGCCAAAGATGCTCTACATCGACCACCTGGTGTCTCTCAAGTTGTGCCTATCAATGCATTCCTTCAGCGTGAATATTCTGTTGGTATTGTCTTCGACCTGGAGAAGATTTGTGATACCACCCGGCAATATGGTATACAGTACTTCGTACTCTGTTTGAGGTTGGTTTATGTGGACATTTACACTGGTTATAGTTGGGTCTGCTCGCGTAAAAAATCATCAATATCCGGCAACTTGTGATAAGAAGGTGCCATTTTGCATACTTTTACTTTATGCCTATACAAGTAATTTAAGATAGGGATCCCCAAAAAAATCAATTAGAATTCAATTGGCGACGATTTTTCAAAATGGCGGATTTCAATTTTAAAGTGGGGTACAAAAGCAAATGAGATATTTTTTCATGTTTTTGGGGTCAAAAAAACCAATGCAACTATTTAAATTTATGTATCTCAATACTTTACCTTATAAAAAAATAAAAACAAATATTTATTTTTGGAGGAACGAATAAAGTTTTTTGCTTTAAGATTTTCTCCATGTCAGTGTGACAGACAGACAGACAAAGCAAATTACATTGTTAAGATACTGTAGGGGAAACTCTTCTACCTAGGGACGTGGTCCTTATAATTCCATCGGTTGAAAAAACTAAACTCCAATCTATAGTGTTATGCTCATTGAGTAGCCCGTTCATTTAATCACAATCAGCCGAAGTGTTTCACCGCTGCACACAAAAGTCAGTTTTTTGTTAGTAAAAGTAATCTTAGCAATGGCGTACTGGCCTACCGGGAAGCCGGGAAAATTCCCGGTGCGCCGAATCAAAGTGCGCTACCACCGGGCACTGTTTTTTTTCTTCTTTTTTTGGGGGGGAATTTTTTTTTTGAGAACTCTACAAAAATGATGCTGAGGGTTTCATTCGTTCTTTGCTCTGATTGGTTGAAGTGATGACGTGCCTTGGGGCACGATCATCACGGGGCATCATGGGGCATCATGAGTTTGACGTCATAACACGCCAAATTAATTTCGTAAACTTGAACAAACGAGTTGCTTTTGATATCGATTTTTCATCTTCTGTGAGTATCAATACTCTCCCCAGTGTAGTGGTGCTGGCGAGTAAGCTAAGAGAAAGCCCCTTCCTTAATACAGTGTATACTGTATTTACAATATAGTACTTGACTTTATGAAGACGCTTGTTTCCTTTCTCAGAGCTTTTTTGCATTAGTTCATTGGAAAAGTTTGACCTTGCTTTCACCCACTTCCCATTATTTCTTTCGCTCAACGTCCTTGTGTGTGGAAAAAGTTTTTCAAGTACTACAAACTATAGTAGTTTTTTTAACTACAAAAACCACTGTCCAACTATAATGATATATGATTCTTTTTCATTCACAGAGACTTTAAACTTGAGATTGCAATTAAATGAAACATTAAAATAAAAATACATTGTGACCATGTATTTTTGACACTTGCTTAATGATATCTCTATAAATAAAAGCCACTCTTCCTAACGCTAACGTCAAGCAACATTTCACATTTCATGTTGCTTTGGTTGTTATATTTCTTCTCCTTAAATTGTTATTACTCCTTTTTATTAATGTTTTTTTGTAAAAATATTTTAAATCTTATGGACTCGAAAATAAATCAGTTCGATTCAATTCGAAAATACATTTATTAAAGTAGCAATCTAGCCTCAAAAATCCCAAAATCCCCCCAGCGGTGAAGGCGCCCATGAAACTTTTCTTTCCCGGTAGGTTTTCCTAACCCAGTACGCCACTGAACCAAGATAGCAGTCACCTAACTAGTGAATGCTAGCTTGGCCCAACTACCAAATATTTAGATTTAACTCTTAGATGTAATGATAGTGTATTAGGAGTCCTACAATATGACCAGGTGCAAATTACAATAAATGTCGTATTTTAAGTAATACCACATGTTGAAGCTTAGGCTATATCTTGCACCTTGGCACATGTGTCAAATAGTGATAAACATGATGGTCCTTGCATTTTAAAGCCTCTGGATGAGGATGGTAACACATCTGATGAACAAGAGTCCCTGCCACCTTCACACTTATGTTTAGACCAAGATGTTGAGGGTGATACAGAAGAACAAAATGAAGAGTGAAAAGAAATTTGATAGAGCTGTATACGAAATACGACTTGATACGAAATATACAATGCATATGCTTCAATTTGTTAGTGTCCCAAGGTACACACCCCAATGCCCATGGGTGCGTATTGTCACCTCTCCTGTTTATTATTTACATGGACAGGATTGCCAGACGCAGTCTCGGACAGAAGAGTTTCACGATTGGGGATGTCAGTGTGAGCCACCTGCTTTTTGCAGATGATCTCGCAATCCTGGCATTCTTGCAGTCTGACCTTCAGCACACACTGAACAGATTTGCACTCGAATGTCGGCCTCGGTGAAGATAAACACTGGGAAAACCGAGACACCCATAGTCTCTCGAACACCTGAACAATGCACTCAACAAGTTAGTGGAGTCCCATTGTCCCAGGTGGAGAAGTTCAAGTATCTCGAGGTCTTATTCTCGAGTGATGGAAAACTGAACAGACTAATCGGTGCTGCTGGCGCAGTAATGCATCAGTTGTACCGAGAAGTAATTTGTAAACAGGAGCTGAGCCAGAAAGTCGAACTCTCTGTTTTCAAGTCGATATTCCTTCCAACCTTCACCTATGATCATGAGCTTTGAGTAATAACCAAAAAAACGAGATTGCGAGTACAAGCTGCCAAGGTGAGGTTCCTTCGTAAGATTGCAGGCCTCATGCTACTCGACAGTGCGGAGTTCAGTAATTTGGGAAAACCCAAGAGACGAGCCATGAGATTGTTCGGCCATGTCCGGTGAATGCCTCCAGAGAAACTGACACACGAATCTGAAAATTATACCCAGCCGGAAAAAGACCCATTGGGAGACCAAGAACCAGATGGCTTAATCAACTTCTCAGTCTGCGAGAAAATCTCTCTTGGTTGGAGATTGGCCCGGTAATTGTGCTGCGGCTAAAGATCGAAAAAACTGGGAAAAAGACGTTCATGGGCTTACCCACTGTGACCCTGATGAACAAAGCGGGCCAGTCAATGAATGAATGAATATAGCTGTGTGTAAATTGTAATTTTTGATTTTGTCGTCCTTCCTGCTGGATGCAACAATGTTTTAATATAATACTACACAATACTTTTATTGTTTGTACAAATGCTTTATGCTATTTTAACAATGGTAGATCAATACAATGTTTGATTGGTAAAGAATTTAAAAAAATCAATAATCTTACCAAATAAAACACAAAACAACTGAGTTTGTTTTCGGTTGCTCATTGGTTCTCAACTCAATGGTGCTCAGCACCAACCAATGACATTCGAGCGCACGAAATTTCAATTGGCAATACCTGAACGACCTACTTAAGAAGTTGTGAACACCCAAGAAACAAAAGAGACAGGTTTACCAGATTACCAACACACTAAGGGGACAATTTTTTTCTCCTAACTATTCGAAATGCTAGGCATCCATCAAATTTGATGGGCTATTTTCTAGTCAATAACAATGCGGAGGCCTTGTATCCTGTATGTACAGGTATATTTCACATTGTGCAAAGAATATTAGTTTTTATTTTTTATATGGTAAATTATTGAGATACATAATTTTAGATAGTTGCATTGATCTTTTTGACTCCAAAATCATATAAAAATATATCTCATTTGCTTTTGCACACCATTTTAAAATTGAAATCTGCCATTTTGAAAAATTGCCACCATATTGAATTCTGATTGATATTGTTTGGGGTCTCCTATCTGAAATAATTTGTATGAGCATAAAGTAAAAGTGTGTCAAGTGGCACCTTCTTATCACAAATTGCCAGATACTTACGCGAACAGACAACTTTTACTGAGTCGTTTTTGCAGGGTAGTCTTTTGCATCGCACGGGTTCAACTGGAAAATAGGCATTCCCTAAGGTATTGTTTTGAGTGTCACCTTATTTGCAGTGGCCATTAATTTCACCATCTTGCAAATACATGCTCCAATCACTGCTTGTTAACGATCTGACCATTTTCGGTTGTTTTTACCGCCTTTCAGTGATGGAGTGGCAGTTACAACTTACCATCTGCCGGTTAGAGAAATGAGCCTTGTCTACAGTATCAGTGTAAGTGTGAGCATCCATTTCTGCTGATTGTCACATTTGTTAATCGTGCCATCATTGACTGGGTGCACTCCCCTTGTGGTGAAGGAGATAATTAATTTTCTTGGTTAGATTTTTGATCAAAAGCTTAGGTGGTCCTCCATCTTCGCAATAGCAGGTTTGTTTCCAGAAGGCATTGGATATCCTTCAAATTGTCACCTATCCATTAGGGAAATTGATCGTCAATTAAATGTTATACTGTTCACTGATCTGATCTCGTTTGATATACGGTTCGATGGTGTTTTCTTCAGCTCGACCATCCTAACTGTCACAGCTTAGGATCATCCATCTTGCTGAATAACTGTAGCTACATTCAGAACAAGCCCTATCAACATCATGTGTGCTGAGTTTTCATTCTATCTTTTGAAATCTGTCAATCGCAGACTGCGATTGAAGTTGAAGCTGTCCTGAAGCTGTCCTCTAACTGCGATTCGCAGTTAGAAGACAGCTTCAGGTTACTCCTGACAATTCAACGTATCAATGCATGTTCCATTAACCTAACATGCAGATGCAGCTGTATGCTGTCAGAGTCACCTGCCCATTGGGTGTACGTGCCACAGAAACCTGTCATCATATGACAGGATATCATCCTGCAGGATGATATCCTGCATTCTTTGTATGGTCCTCTTGCCCTGTTTGGATACTTCAACCAATTCCCTTGAAATAAAATTAAGCCATCTACAGAAAGCATCCACCCACCCAGCAGAGTACATGAGTCTTTTTAGACTCTTGTCTTTTAGCTTCTCCATTGCCATCGCCAAATTTGAGCAGATGGTTCGAAGGATAGGGATCAACTAGGTTTTGGATACGTATCCTGCTTTTGTTTTCTTCAAATTTGTACCATGTGTTTAACTTTGTCTTCCATCTTTGTACCATTACATGTATTTTACCATTGTAATTGTACCATTGTACAAACATGTAATTGTACCATTACATACATGTATTTTCAGTGGAACTCCTGACTATTATGATGGCACTTTCACTCTGCTTTCGCAGACCTGGGCTTCACTGACTCTTTGAGTGTGTTGCAAGCAATCCACGACTTCTATTTTTGTTATCTGCTGATTCTTTTGGTTCAAGAACTTTTTTTAAACTATTTGCTGAAGCGAACCAGTCAGTGGTTTTCATGTGACTACCACAAACTGAAGTTACGAGCCGCCACTGGTATTAGCGTAATTTGCCATTTTTTAACACGCTGTAACATGCACCAGGTGACAAATACAATACTTCGGGCAGTGGGTGCACCCTCTAAACTCCAACTACCTACCTATCTACTTAGGTGCTACAAACCATCAGCATTGCGAAGATGTGCCGTGCAGTGAATCCAATGACAGGTACTGTCTCAGCCTCAGCAGACTGAGTTGTTTTTTTTTAAACTCAGTCTGCTGTTCTTTATGTAACTTATATATTTTTGTTTCACATATTTTTCTTTATTTTGGAGCTAGACAAAACAGAATTATTGAGCTGGGATGAAATGTGTTCGACTGTGTAGGCTATGTATTCTTTCTCAATGCTCGACTTGGCATGCATATAGAAAATAATAAGCGATAAAAAAAGATTTTGGGATCATGTAGCTATGAATAATGATGAACAAATTAAATAGTTTAAGCAAATTATTTAAAAAATCTATATATACAAAGTTCTGATGACCAGTGCATTCTAAAGCAAGATTGAAGATTGTGGTTATTGTATGCATTTCGCTGAGTTCTGAAGAGTTGGTTTTGCTTTTCAAAGTATGCAGACGAAAGTTTCTGATTCAAGTGTCATTTGCAAAAAAAAGCAAAACTGTTGAAATGAAAAATAACTTTCACTAACATAACATCTTTTCAATGCACAAAAAATGCATTTAAGAGCCATCACTACAAACAACATTCCACCGATATTCTTATTTTATCAGTGGCGAGGTGTCTGTGGCTGGAATCTCTTGAACATTCCTCTTTCCAAATTTCACTTTCACTCTTAACATTTTGTGTGCGCTGGTTTGGTTTAACGCTGGTTATATTAAAACTGCGTTGTTTTACTCCATTATGCAAGGATTGGTAACAGCTCGAACAATTCAGTTCGAAAAGCAAATTGTCAAAAACTAGTCCAAAGAGGGATACTAATATTTACATCACACAAAATCGTGTTTCGTTAAGAACAATGTTGCCATGAAAGTCATGCATATTAGACTCTCCCTCCTCTTCATTTATGACTTTACCAAGTCTCTTGTAGACCGTTGATTACCAAATGACATACATAACACTTGCTCAGGTAATAACTACGCACAATGTTCAAATTAACACCACTATACTAACAAGTTAAAAGTTTTAAGAATTGCAAATAAATATTGCAACATAAACTTAACTCATTAAAATAATGCTACTTGCAAGAATAAACAGATACTGTATTGTTTTTATTTTTCATTTTTTCTTAGAAAATATTAGCAAGAAAGACTCCAATCCATTCATACAATAGTTATATTTAACATAATATAAAATAATGTAAAAACTCCAATGCTTTTGGAAAAAGCATGTCACCTTATGATTAAAGAAACAATAATTGTGTTTTTATAAAATACTGTAAACTCAACGTTACCATCTTATGAAATGTTAATATTTTGTCCTTAGGCCCTATTTGTCCAGTAGGCCCCATAATTAATTATTAAGAATTATATCAATTCCATGCATTTTATTATTCAAAAAACTGCACTAACTGCACTGAGAGGTTAACGATGGATGGTTGTCATCACTGATGTTCAGATTCTCTAAAAGACCAACATGATTTTCAGGCTTCCGGTACGGTTTTAGCCCTTTAAGAAATCGTACATGGTGTGCGTTGTCAGTCAAGAACTGAATCTGGTCTTCTACATGCAAAATAACAGAAAATATATTTCATTAAAATGTATGTCAAAATGTATTTTGACAATATAAGTAAAAACATCTCAGCAGTTAAGTGGAACCCTAAATAAATAAATATCACAACACACAATGGCTCAATGATAAAGAAATACAATTAATTAATTTAATCTTAAATCAAGTGATATTATTCCACATGAAGGTATGAATTGATATTCTTCCACAAATGATGTTATAGCCACAGGAAGAAAATGTTAGTAAAAAGAAAAATTAAGAAAAACCACATCAGAGGAAAAATAATCCAGCAGGCAAATGGTTTGTTTGTTTGTTGTTGTTTTTTAAGAAAATACACGAGATTGTGTTATTAATTTTTGTGACAATATTAAATGTAATATGCAAGGTGATTTGGTATTGCAGATTGATATTGATTTGTTTTAGACCCTTAAAAACAAGTGGCCCACTATAGGTACCATTACCTTATACTCTATCCCAAATTAGCTGACACAGAATTGCTGGCACAATTATGAGGAAGCTAAATGAATCAGCCAATGGT
>JAQIWH010004333.1:0-17304 GCA_034695005.1 Cryptops parisi | reverse complement strand
TAATAATAATTAGTTAAAATATGAAATATATTTCAAACATGGCCCCATCAGAGTTTTTAGGTTAAGTTCTTAACATATAAACAACTTTTGCCAGGTAAAGCAATTATTGAGTAAACAATATTGATTCATATCTTTCGTGGTCAAATTTGATATTGATTCATCCCTATACCAATTACACACACCTTAAAGATAACCTACATCACGAGTAATTTTAAGTTCTAAGAATAGGTTGCATCAGTTGCTCTTGTTACTATGATTTACAGATAATTTTAATAAAAAAATATTTTTATATGAGCAAAATCCACGATTATATCGAAAAATTCACTTTTATCTGGATATTAAAAGTCAACAACATCCGCTATTTCGCAAATATACAATTTTAAATGGTGTTAGTACTTGATACAGTGTATCTCATTCTGACGGTTGGTTATCATTACATACAATATAGTGTATATAGCGTGTATATTTTATATATACTGTATAATCTGCATATATACGTATACAGAATGTCTTAAAAGTTTATCTCCATAATAGATGTATAAAACAAAACCCTCCAAGTATTTAATTTCTCAATTGTCACCTGGTTTATCGGTTACAATACATGTTCAAAATAATGACATGTATTTTCTTCAATACACTTATGAACGCGTTCAACGCAATACCTTTGAACATAGTTGAAATACAGGTTTACTTTGTTTACAAGATATTGTTTGTAACAAAGTTTTTCAATTTATTTTCTGTTTTTCTTGTTGTTTTGTTTTTATTTATTTAATATTAGTTTTTTCTCTCTCCCCTTTTTAACGTCTATTTTTGGTGTTCTTTGCATTTGTCTCTATGAGACGTAAAACACTAAAAAAAATTCTACATATACTGTACCCTACATACATAACTTATTCATATCCTATGGGATCAGACTTTTGGGACACCCTGCATATACATACAGTATGTATAGGTTTCCAATAAATGGATGGAAATAAAAGGAAATTTGTTTCGAATAACAAAAATAGATTGTTTTCTATATTTAATTTGGTTAATGTTGCCTCTTTTACTCCCTACAGATTACTAGACACGTTATAGCCATTGAAATCAACACTGATCGAGGTGGGAGGAGCACACGACAAAATGGCTATGAACAAGGCACGCAATTTGGTGGAAGCAAACAATACACACCAATGAACTTTAACTCAATTATCATGGATTTTTTCTATATGGTGAGTGTGGTTTGTTTATATAGGGTTGAACAAAATTCGATAGTGAAATTTCAGAGGAGCAGGAGAGGGGTTCGAGGGGAGTAACTTTCACCAATGAACCTGTATCCAAAAAGTGAACGCACTATTTGTCGTCAAAAATTGTGTAAAAATGTCACAGGTCAAACTTGTCTGCATCATGTCTGGCAAATATACTATCGGTGGGATAAGGTACAAGAATTGCTTAAAAGTGCAGCCTCGTCTTACTTTAATGCACGCCGTGAAATGGCATTGGCTGTCGAACATGCAAACACTGCAGGCACAATCAGGTATGGTCGCTGTAGCTGCATGTACCTGGGCGATAGGTCCTCCTCAGACCCAATAAGTGTCTCCACAAAAATGTCAAATAAGCGTGTTAGACAGTCACACAAATGTAGGGTGTTTGCTAGTATAAAGTGCACTAATTTTTTTTATTTATTTATTTTATTAATATACAGTCAATTGACCATTTTCATACATAATTAATTGTACATGCAAGTAAAATTATACAATTACATTAAAAAAGTACATCTGCAAGGTTGTACTGTATTGATATATACAAAAGAAAAAACAACAAAGGAAAACTAAAACATACAAACAAAGGTTAAGTGCAAAATGAGACAAGTCTCTTACCACAAGTTTAAATTTAATAACAGAGAACATACTTGAACAAATCTTTGTCAAACCTTTTTAAAATTGTCGAATCAACGGAATTAACAGTTGATGCTACTTTGCATCAACTGTAAATCGTTGCCTATAGGGCAACGAGTTCTATCTTAGATATACATTGTAGGGAAATCTAAGGCTGAGTATTGTGCTTGTTGATTAAAGTGAAATTTGTGACTGTTCTCAGTTCTACTGTAGATAAGGTTGTCAAACTGTTCAGAGTGGTGATGGAGAGGGTGAGTCGGGTTAGAAACAAAACGTGGCACCTCTTTCAACCGGTGATATAAAATTAGCTGGTCAAAATTCAAAATATTTAATTGACGACACTTGGGAGTGAGAGTGATTGAGAGTGATTGAATAAAACAACGAATAATCGTATGATTCAGAGGATAAACTATAGTTGGTTGAGTGTTTTTAATATGCATACTGCTTTGTTAAATAAGTATTTCTCTTAATGGAGTTAATGGTTTTTTTCAACATGATAAGAGAAATTGAGATGAGGATTAAACCATATCAAGTATTTTAATTAATTTACTTTTCGATTGAAGGGTTATTAAGGGCAAGGTGCTTAGTTTTAAGACCATTGAGTTGAATACCGTGGCTGAGTCGCCACTTTCAAATAAGTTAGGTTAGGTTAAGTTAGGTTGCAGTGCAGATTCAATATACTGTAAGTATTAGTAATGTGATTTTCGAATTTGGGGTGGATGTAGACAATGATGTTATCATCTATATAATTGTGAACGAGATTATTTAGGGGTAAGTTATGGATTCCATTGGCAACAAGTAAGAATAAAAGGAGAGAGGAATTTAAGGAACCCTGTATCACAACATTGTATGAGGCAGTTTTGGAATTGGGGACCCTACGAATTGGAAAAATTCGATTAATAAAATATTGGTTAAAAAGATGAATAATGGTAGTAAAGGCTCCTGATTCAAGACAGATTTGGATAATAAAGGTTACGGTTCAATGAATCAAAGGCTTTGGAAATGTCGGTCTGAATAATGGTAGTATTGAAAAGGTTCGGTTAAATTTGGAGAATATCTTGAAATATATGGTTTGCAAAAGAATGATACAAGATTTATCTTTAATGATGTCAAAAATTTAATTTGGATTTTATACTCTATATTAGCTTCATTTGTGAGTGAGTGAGCTAGCTGGAAATTGAATGTATACTGACATCTACAGGGTTTATGAGAATATTCTGTATACTCTAATGTACCAAAAAACGTATAAAGCGAGAACCGCATAAGTTCTTCGCATTAATCAAAAACCGCGTAAGTTCAATGCAAAAAAAATCGCATACATAAAAAAATAAATTGAAGCTTATAGAAATTAAAAATGGAATTACTCAAAACTCGCATAATCGTATATATCAAATAATTCAACATTCGAATAAATTTAAATTTGCATAAATCGAAATTTACATGAACCAACATTCGTAGAAAATCGAAACGTGAAGAAATGGAATTACTCAAAACACGCATAAATTGAATATATAACTACTGAAAGATCGCATTATTTAATTCGCATAAACCGAAACATGCATAAATCAAAAATGGATTGTTTGTATTATGTATCTACAAGTATATCTGTATACCGGTATATGAAGAGTATGCATAAAAATCCTTTTAAATGTACTTTTTAGTATACCAAGTACTTAATATTATGTTTTTGAAAAATACATTGTATTAATTTATAGAACATTGAATTTTTGGCGCTATTATTTTATTATAATATCAAGTAAATCGATATTATTATAAGTCTTTAATGTATTTTTTTCTCTTTGCAGTTAGGAGAAGTTCCAAATCCAGAATTTAGGATAATTACTAGTGCTTTAAATAAAATTATGTATAAAGGTAAGCATAACGTTTTTTAAAATTTATGTTCATATTGTATGTGTGTATACTGTAGTAGCCTATATAAGCTTATATGTACAGTATGATATATTGATCGGGAAGAATATTTTCAGATCTCATAATATTAACTCATAGTAAATCATCTCATATTATTATTATTAACTCATGTTATACAGTATACGAAGCAAGTAAATAATCATTTCTCGTTGTCCTTTCTTGTCTTCATTTATCCTATCATTATGATTGTTTTGTGTTTTTTATATGTTTATTCACTTGTTTGTGAGCGAGACCTAGGAATTGAATATATACCGCAGCGTTTATGAGTCCAATATACCAAAAATCGCATAAAGCGAGAACCGCATAAATCGAAATCCGCATAAGTCTAATGTAACAAAAATCGAATAAAAAATCACAGAAATTGAAAATAAATCGTATTCTTAAAAAGTATTTTTTAATATACCGTACAGTACTTGTTTTTAATAATAACATTGTTATTTCTCCGCCATCTTTTTTTTTCTTTTCGTTTTCTATGAAACTCTCAATTCACTTTCAACGCCAAATGTTTCATATTTGCCAGTGCGGTCCGAATTATTGGCATTTCAGTTCCGCATTATGACTGTGTGGACTTGTATTGTTGTTGTATTATTATTATTCGTCTTCTTCTGATGTCATTGCATCTTGAAATTCGTCGCGTTGCTTTATCGCGTTGCCATCGCGTCTCATGTTCGTAATGCAATACTACAATGCAAATGGTCGGCTTAAAGGCTTCGACTGAAGATGACTTAAGTTGATTCTATATTTCACAAGTGGGTGTAGCAAAACTTACTCGGTTTATATAATATTTTCAACTTCTATTTTCACTAATCTCCTTACTTTACGTAGTTTTTTAAATTTTTAGTAGGTAAACCTATTTCTCTATGTGATATGAATGCTCAGTAGCCTATACGTGAATAAAATTTTCATTTAGAAACTTAGAAGAAGCGATAATTTAATTTCAAAATTGTGATCTTCTATCAAAACTAACATAGTTTTAATTAAATATTTTTAATTTCAGTTACAATATTGAATCTTGATATCTTTATACTTTTTATATTAGCTTCACTTGAGTTGTGAGGTTTTGCATACAAAAACAAGACTACGCGATAAATTTTGATGAATGAGATGTCTATGGATTCGTCTTAGTCTATCGAGTGACACTGGCAATACGGCGTCAACGAAAAACCAATATGACGGACGCTACATGCCATATATCCATTTATTCTTTAGATTCTCCTACAAGCTAAATAGCTCGATGGATTTTGATGAATGAGGTCTCCATGGATCCGTTTTAGTCTCACGAGTGTTACGATATGCATGTATGTTGTTAATTAAAAACAAATATGGCGGACGTTATATGCTGGTATATAAAGAGTATGCTTGAAAAACAAGCTTTTTCTGATATCATACACACATCCGGGCGCGTTTCAGTATGTTTGTTATGTTCGTTGTTTGACCGAAAGCACGAAAACGCGCCTGAACGTGTATGACGTTAGAAATACTGTTGGAATCGATGGAATTTGATTGAAAAAGTTTGACGTGTAAAATGTGCTCAAAAGATCGTGTTTCACGATATCAAATCTAATGCTTCAAACATAGTCAAACCAAACTATTTATAGTATACGTATAATAACAACAACAAAATTCAAACTTTTATAATGAATGTTTTTACTCATTTTTGTTAACATACAGTTTCTTTATTGTTTTTCATCTTAGTACACCGCGTGTTTTTCCTTTCTTTTTTTATTGCTATTATTCAATTTCTTGTGGCTGACTCACGGGAAGTTTGGATAAAGTTCTTCTGAACTTCCCTATATAAGAACTCCCCCTTCCCACAAAAAACTATATACCTACACACAGAGCCGTAGTAGCGAGGAGCCAAATGGCTCTTTAACCCCGTATAAACACGAAACATTAATTTTTACGACTCCGCAAGTTTGCAGTGGAAGAGCGTAACGTTATTAGGGGTCCGTCCAGTTTTACCCCTCCTCCCTCCCCCAAAGCTATATACGCACCCGTTCTTTGTCGTAGCACGCATGATCAGTTCGACAACCTCTTCTTCTTCTTCTTCTTCCTGACCTTCTTCTTCTTCTTCTTCTTCTTGTAGTCTTTCACTCACTTTCTCTTTCTCTCGTTTTTACCTTGGAAAAATTCTCATCCATCTGCGACGAGATGTTTCTGGAATGACGCCCTACACCCTGGTGCGCATGCGGCGGATCAGCAATATTGGATGCAAATAATGCAGTCGAACGCGCCCAAGTGCCATGTTACCATGGAAACCTGTCGTTGAGCATTAACTTCTTTATACGGTTCCGCAGTTGTATAGACCATGAAATCGGCGATAGGCGAGATTATATGTTGAATGACGTCATTAATGTCAGGTCACGCATGCATTATGAATTAGGAAAGACCGAAAGCCTAATCGCAAGTGACATCGTTGCGCGAGCAAAAATGAAAAGAGAAACCGTTTTATAGAGAAAACTCTTCTTGTGAGTTTGTGCCGTTGTTATAGTGATGGTAGTTTAGGTATCTAAAACCCTTATTATTTTTTTGAGTACTTTTTTATTATAGCTTTTCTGAATACTTTTTTGTTCATTAGTATTTTTCTATTATATTGGTCTAGTTTCAGAATGAATTGGAATGAAATAATGTAGCCTACATTTTATTATTATTTAAAGTTGGCGTTGTAGTAATAGTAACAATAATAGTGGTAGTAATACTTTACTTATATTTTAATTGGATTAAAAACATGAAGGGCTCCGGGCAATGATAAGCCACTCTTTTTCCACACAAAAAAATGACATTTTTACATCAAACTGTCCACCAGTACTGTTTCTAGCTTGCTACTTTACTATTTCTTGGATTTTCCAGAAAATGACGCTATAAAAAAATAGAGAATCACCTTGTTGCTCAATGTGGAGTTTCTCACCAGAAAAATGGCTCTACTGAACAATTCAAAAAAAGTGTGGCTTATCATTAATTTGCTCAGATGTAGTATCTTTTTTTCTCTGACATATTTTTTCCCATATTCACATGTTTTTTTATATCAAGTTTCGTTAATTTTGATAATTTATCTAAAAAATTGTATTTGTTGTGTATTTTATTTTTGATCACATAGTATCATAATTTGTCTGAAATTACAATGAAAGAATGTTTCGGGCTTATTGCTGCGATTTCGAAAATAGATGGGGGGGGGAGGAATGGTATGTATGTTTCAAACTTAATAACTTTTGATTTATGATTACAGGTCAACAGACACCGGTGAAACATATCTCCATTCGGGGTCTTTTACCGGACACAGACTTCTACATGACGTATGAAGGGTCAACCACGATGCCTGGTTGTTACGAAACAGTTTCGTGGATCATCATGAACAAGCCAATTTACGTTACTAGACAACAGGTATGATGATATTCAATTTCATTAATTTCGCTTCATACTGGTTAAAAGAAAAACCGTGTTTCTCACAGTAAACCCACACCATTCGCGGGTAGTATTCGCAATTTTGCATGTTAGCTGTAGCAGTGCGCTGTTATGTTATGTTGGAAAGCTTACAGAAGCTGTAGCCGTGGCGCTGTGTTATGCTGGAAAGTTTGTAAAACTTTGAGCTACCTACAGTATGATATACAGAACAGCAGTTTTTGATTCACGCGTGCACCAGACGACAGATAGTAACAACACGAGAATTAAGTTGTCTGAAAAATAACGCATACAAATGATTCACGACTACATGAATAAAACAATTTTTATACCGTACAGAATAAGATTTCTAACCCGCTCCAAGAAATTTCTGAATGCCAGTAAAACATTTCGAAACGACAAAAAAAAATGACATTGATATCACGTAACTTTTTTCTACTAGTAAATTGTCCGTCAATAATGACGGAAAAGGCATTTTGTTTTTATTATGCAATCTATTATATAACTCATGTTGCTCGGCAACATTTGTTAATAATTATTGTTTTAGCTCATTTCACTTCGCAACCTTCTTCACAGTCATTGTTTTTTTTAGCTCATAGTAAAATTCGTTACAGTTACTGTTTTAACTCATGTTATTTTTCAACATTCGTTAGCGTTATTTATTAACCAGCCAGCCAGCGACCTTACCTTTGCGAAACATTAAAGTGGTTTCTCTTTAAAAAGAAGATCGCCCCAAACCATACGTTGGATTAAGTTGTTAAAATATGCATGGTATGACAGTTTATTTTAAATTTTAATATTATAATTTCTATGTCAGCTGTATGCCCTGAAGAAGTTGATGCAGGGTGACCGGGACCATCCAAAGACGGTGCTCGGCAACAACATCCGCCCAACGATGCCTTTGCACCATCGTGTCATCTTGACAAACATCGACTTCAGGCATAAATCGGTAAACATTATTCTAATATTTTGTGCGCATTCCTGAATCACTTGGATGGGTAATGGATGGGTTAATTTTCTTTCTGCCACCCAAGTATTAACTTCTTTATATCGTAACAAATTGAGTGTAATGAAGCATAAGTTGAGATACAGTAGTTTATAAAACTTTTTTTTTGATTAAACAGTAACTATAATGTAATATCATATTATGTATTTCAATAGGAGAAAAAGTGTCCTACTATGTACAAAGACATGCACTATAAAGGTAAGAATGTTTTGACTTTTTTATTGGCTGGTACCATTTCATATGCATGAAAATTGGTAATTATTGCAAAAAACGCAGCATGAAATAAGTTCGTGAAATGTCATTTTCATTATGAAGCACTCTATATAATGAAAGTGTTATTCGACCAATTGGATATTTTTAACTTTAGTATCTTTTTATCGAGTTCCAGTATTACGTTATGTAGTTTGTAAGTTTAACATACATGCATGGCAGTAATGCAGTGAAGCTATGGTTGAAAATCTAGGGGGTCTTTGTTTATGAATTTTGTACACAATAGTTACGCGATTGGTTAATGCTCGGAATGAGAATTTCAGTCAGAATCCTCGAGTCTCTCGAATTTTGAAAACTATATATTTTTAAAATTAGAAGATTTGATTCGAGGATTCGAATCGAAATTCGTATCTCTAGTTATTGCTGTATGTAGTAGACTACTAAGTAAAGTATTATTTATTTTTGTTTAATTTTACATTACCATTTATTATAATTTTTTTTTTTCAATTTTTTAAACTGCAACGCACCCATTTATCATTGACTTTCATATTGCATGATTTGATGACACGATGTTTCTGTAATTTGTTTGGCATGGTTAAACATGGTTGTATTGTTGGCACTTTCGCATTTTCTTCACGTTGTCCTATCCTAATCTACTAATTTTTTTTTTTAAAGATAATAATATTACAACTTTGTTTTTTTTTTTATTCACACGTGCAGCCAATATTTGGAACCAGCCTTAAAAAGCGGTGATGATGACGTTGATAAACTTATTGAATGCGCAATGCAGTGCCATGGAACTTCCGGTTCCAAAATATTTCTGCACACTCGTGAAGCTGGCTTACCAATTCCGTTTGGAAGTTATCAGCAATTTTTTGTGCCATCATCAGTGATTTTTTTTTTTGCTCGTTCGCAAAAAAAAAATAAAATAAAATAAAAGTTTCTGAATAGCGAAATAACGATATATAATTATAAAGAAAGAACAACAATAAAACAATTGTGAAAGTGTGTTTTGTCCACATGAAGTGATTACAGTGAGGACAAAAAATATATATAATATATATAAACAATTGATGGGCTGTTCCATAGTAACGACGACGAAGGATTTTACTATAACAATGCAATGAACGAGAGTTTTGTTTGGACAAACAATCTTCTCGGCAATAACTATGCTTTCAGGAATGTAGAATTCTATCTTTGACCTACTGCCACATATCGTACACAAATTGCTGTGGGACGCACGGATAACCAAAATTAACAGAAAAACAATATTGTTGAAGCATATCGATTGATTTTGTTTTTTAATTTTGTGAAAGTTCAGAGAAAAAAATAATTATATTCATCAAATGTTGTGAAATTTTTTGTTTTGCTGATTTTTTTTAAAACAAAAAAAATAGTAGAGATCACATTTATATACAGTTTATAACGACATAAACAGATGGCATTGAATGAGCAATTAAAACGGATTTAAAATCTTTGCACATTAAAAAAAAAAGTTGTTTTGTTTTTTGGTACAATGTTTGAAAAAAAAAATACAATATGCTTCCAACTCAAATGTAACAAGCTTCACTGTAATAATACAATCAAGTTATAGCATCCTATTGCTGTAAGTATAGCGATTTGCTACGTAAAACTAAACAAAAAATAACATATCTAGGGTGTATTGTTTTTTCTTGCTACAACATAACTGCGACTTCATGGTGAGCTTGTAAGCCAAAAAAAAAACAGATAAAAGAAATGATCATAATTTTCATTTGGTTGATAACAATTGTTTGATCCAACATAATTGATGATATCATTAAAAATCACCATACCAGTAAGACATTTTGTTTCTTTAATGAAGACTTGTATGTCGTTATTAAGCGAATGAATGACTAAAAATATCAACTTATAAAAGAGTTCGAAAGTTATAGTGTAATTACAATCAAATTTTATCGGCATCATTCTCTTGTGAAAACGATATATGGTCAAAAGAAAACATTTTATGATACTGATTGTTTATTTTAAATATTTAATATAGGTTTGCAAAATAGTAATATACAGTATATGTAGTTAACGCGCCATATATGCATCGATTATGAGTCGTCCATTACTTGACATGGTTTGCGAGGCCACCGACCCGAAATTACTACAATCTTCTGTACATAATTGTATTTTTTACCCGTTGTATATGAAGAGATAAAAAATATATATATAAGCGACAATAAATGTAAATTATCATAGACTAGAATAACATTCAGGAAGAATATTTAACAAAAAAATTGATTTTTCGTTAATATTGATTTTTTTTTTACAGTAGTGTATTTTATTTGCTATATAATATACAAGGTGATTCGTTAATATCTGGCGAAACGTTACATGATAGGATGTACCAAAACAAACAAGAAAGTCAATATTCATTAGACCTACTAGAAGTAGACTCGTTTTGTAGCACGGGAAGCATGAGATGGGGGTTTCGGATTAGTGTAATACAAACTTTAGATTCATAACTACAACCAACCAACCAACCAACTCCATCTAGTGACAGGATGCTACAACAAAGCGTTTATGACACATATACGCTCAGATCTGGGCGATTATTATTATAGATGTGGTTGATAACAAGAATTTGTATTACAACCAATGCGTCAAACTACGGTCTATAACTCGCAAACAAAGCATTTCCGAACATAAGTTTATATGAACTTTTTTGGTTGTTTTGGTGCCTCCTGTAAAGTTTTTCCAGAACGAATCACTCTGTATACAAGGTGTCTATCATTTAACTCGATGATTATGAAGTGTGTTTATGAAAAAACAAATGCTTTGTTTTTCATGTTTGAAAGGTCTTCAGCGTACTACGGAATTCAAATCTTTGCTTAAATTTTTAGTTTAGTCCACGAGCCATTATTGGAATGGTGTTGTCATTCAACGCAAAAGGATTGTGTCAACTCGAAGAAGGTACGAGTTACTGCACAAAAGAAGTTTGGTATTTATATGCATTTAAGAGGGATGAATTAAGTTCATTGATTTTATTTAAAATTAAATTAATATGTTATAGGATTGAAATCTGTCAATAAATCGGTTACATTTTTATTTCTTACTTTGTTAAAATACGATAAATTTCGGGAGTTTCATGATAGACACCCTATATTATACACGCGCTATGGCCATAGGTTCACAGATTCTTGAAAGAATCAAATAATCTCAAGAGTCAAAAACATTAAACTTGATATTTGGTTAATGGTTAAAATTGTAGGGGTTTTAGAAATATTAAAAATTTACAAGTTTTTTTCTTTAATAAAATTTTATTCAATAGTTTATTTAATAATTTTTTGTTGATATATTTTAAATATATTTTTTTTGGGTTTATTTCTTTGTTTTAAATTTTTGACAACGTAGGCTACTATATTGATTTTATTATTATTATTTTAGAATGCATATTTCATTTTTATACTATGATATATACCTACAGACTACAGTATGGCATTTTATTACGTAACAGGGCTAGAAAGCTGTATAGTCCAAATTTTAAACATTGAGTTTTCTTAGGTTTATAAATCAGTATGTAGTCTTACTGTTTTCGATAGTTATTTAACTTTTATTTCTCTAGCTATGTTGTATTAGATCATACGTTTTATTATTATTATGAAACCTAGATTTATTTATTTTATTTATTTATTTATTTATTTATTTATTTCTATTGACTTGGTCATGGTGTCCATACAATGTTAACATAGTGGTACAATAGCTCATCAAATAAAACGGATATGCTTATATAGTATTCGATCAAAACTCTTCAAATCAACATTAGTAGATTGGTAAGGCAATGCCAGCGGACGAATTTATTTACGAATTTATTATATAATAGTACTATATTAATTCTGTTTCACCGTTTATTCATTGGTTATTTTGAAGTTTTATTTATGCAGTATAAACTGAATTAAAAAAATTCGAGTGTATAATTAAAATTATAAAAGTTTTTTAATTTAATTTTTATATGTATTAGATTTTTTTGATAATTTTAAAAAGTTTATTGTCTGCTTTATATTAGTTAACACAATGAGAAGCTGGAATATCTATTGTGATCTTCATAGGCTACGTTCACGTTGGACGCTGTTTCGCTAATAACGCTCATAAACGTCCCAATATAGTCGATAACCAATATAGGTTCTATGTAAATTAAAAAAACTTATCGACTATCTTTGGACGTTTATGAGCGTTTTTAGCAAAAAAGCGTCCAACGTGAACGTAGCCATAATTGCAGTATTGTTTGCGTTATAACGTATATAAAATTTACAAATGAATTTTCAATTGGCCTGTTTTTTTGTTTTTTTAGTAATTAAAGTTTATTTGATTATTCTAATTTTATTAGTCCTTTTTTTTCTGTTCAGTATTTAAAAGGCGAAAATGAAATACGAAACTTGAAAAATGTTTCGGTTTCGATGTTTTTTTATAATGGCGCTTTGCTGATGTTGGTTGTTGGGTTGTTGCCAAAGTTTGCTGCTTTCTTCCTATGGAAACGGAAACAATGCAATGGCTGATGATATTCGTGTTGGTTTCATCGTTCCAAATGTTTTGAACGGTTTGTTTCACGAAATTTTAGGGTTAGTATGACTACATTATTGATATTGAGTTGAAATAACGAGTCGACGAGTCATGTCAACGCATGATCCAGTATTGAGAGACCTCAAAGGTGATGGACCATTTACACACATTTTTTTAAATTGATAATTTGTCAAGTATTTTAAAAACTAAAACAGCCTAATTAAGCCAAACAAGTACAAGTAAATTGGTATTGGCTACTTAATAAGAATTCATGGTACTTGTGGGTTATCCAATCAAGAGCTACCCACCGATGGCACTGCAGCTGGAAGGTGGAGTGTTCGATCGGTCACTGTTTGGTACACTTTGATTTTTGTGTAATAAACATGTACTTTGGGTTATGATGACAGATTACTGGGTTAGGTTAGGCCTGGGACAAACGCTCAATTCGAAAGAGACTAACCTCACCCAGTAACCCGTCATGAAAAACACAAAGTGCATGCTTACCGCAATAATCAAAGTGAACGATCGAACACTGCAGCGCCATCAGTGGCTCTGGGCCGGATAACCCACAAGTATCGAATTCATTTTTTTATTTATTTTTAATTAATAATAAAATATTTATTTAGCTCATCTAGTAAAACTCCACGAAAAATCTGATAAGGAGAACCCTGTAGGTGACTTTCATCCTAGTTTACTGCCATTCTGCCAAAGTGTTGAAGCTGCCTTAAGAAAAGGATTAAAAAGTGCGGGTATATTATACTGATAGTTTGGTGATTATACTGAAAAACCGTACAGTAAGCGATATATGATATGAGTAAGCTGGGAGGCTCGCTTGTGGCTTGGCATGTTGTTGTTGTTTTTGACCAACATAAACTAGTCTCTATTGGTATAAATACTAGTTAGTATATTAATCATAAACTACTGACATATAACATAGAGTAAAGACTAGGTTAGTTAAAATTAAAAATATTAACACGGTACACCACAAGCTGCCCTCCAAGCTAAAAAAAAGTATCGTAAGCTTTGTATAGTCGAATGTAATACAGTAAGTTGGTTCGACAAAAAAACCCTCCCCAAACAAATTCCTGACTCTCGTAGAACATTAATCTCCTTCAGTAAATTTGGGGAGGCTTAAAATTAAACCTGCTATGAGACTTGTGTATGTCTGGTCTGTTTGCGCTACTAAAATTGAAATGGTGATACTCTCTAGTATTGTACAATGTAAAGTTAAATTTTGATTTTATTACAATAAAGGAACAACAACTGCTTTGGGTGCAACCAAACAAGATTATTGGATATGGCTATGCAATCTACCTCTTTCAAGTACACCACATTGCCCCAGGTATTAGGTTAAACATTCACTATCATCAAAAGGCATTAACTATGTTTCTAGTCATATATGAGAGTGATGTATACAAAAAAAATGTAATGTTAAACATGTCTAGCTGGTGCCGTTGTTCTGATGTAGATGAAGAATCACGTCACTGTTTTCTCTATAGTGTTCCAGACAAATCCAAGATGATTTTCAAATCGGTGCTCCAGACAACAAAGCAAAACTCCAAGGTACAATTGCAATGTTTTGTTTACTAATTGTAAAGTTGGAGTCGATTAACTGCTTGTTTGGTTTTCAAAGCTGAGAACAGTTCAAGGTCGAGGACGATACTTCATTCGCTTATCTCTTCAAAAGCATATCCTATCCGTTCCGGTTCTTCTTCTAATGCACGAGTCTGATTATCGAAGAGTGAGTTTTTTTTTTCATCAGTTTCGAAATTTGTGTTTCTAAACTGAAACGAGGTTTATTTTTATTGTTTGTTTGTTTGAAAATTTTAGAAACTCTATGATGAAAACACGTCGTTGCTTGGAGATGATTCACTTGCTGGTAAATTTGCATAATTGTTTTGTGATACCTCGTCCGTCAGCCGTCATTCACTAGATTTTGGTTCTCTTGGAATTTGTTTTACCTGTGTATTGATTACCCAATTATATCTTTTACCCAAATTCTTAACCAGCGGTGTTGCTGTCAGGATTACAAGAAGCTGATAGTTTGCAGGTCAACTTGGATCTCGATGTACGTATGCTGTTAATATACTTGTACAGTTGTATGAGTTTTTTGGTTGTTTTTTTTTTTTTGACGAAACCAGTACCAGTAGAGTCTTTTTGTTTTTTCAGAATTGCAGCTTTTTAGATGAAACATGGTTGCTTCCTGTAAGTAGTAAATTATTTTGGTTTCAAGAATTAATGTAAAACGTTTGCTCATTATAGCTTGATAAAATTCATTAGCACAGTACGTGAAATGAACTAGTAATTGTGTTGAAATCTTGAAGTTATTTGAATTGAAATTGCCAACTCAAATCGTTTCTATGAACGCAAGTTTGATAAGGCTGAATTTTTATAACTAGAATGCCCTTCAGTACACAAATAGTGTACTGAAGACAGTACACTAATTACTTAAATACAGTATGACACTTGACACTTAAATACAGTATGTGTCAATGGAAGAACAAAAATAGAATAGAATTTATTTAAAGATATGTTTCTGTTTTATCTTGTTTTTTTTTTGCAGATATATCAAATACACGAATTTGTGCCTTGCAATAATCTTGGTGTTAAAATTGGGTAAGTTGCATTTTTAGTGAATGACTAGACTGTTGATTCACTTTTTAATGACGTAGTGGTTTGTTGAATTTACAAGTGTGAATTTAATATAATTTTGTAGGTATGTCAAAAACAGAGTTATGGTGGTTGGTGTCACTGATGGAAGTGTTGCAAGTGATGATGTAGGTAACACAGTTAATTTTCTATATAGGGTGTTCCTGAAAGATTTAGTTAAATTTTAACCACAGATGCTACGCATCAACAAAACAAAGCAAAAAGTCCATATTTGGAAATTCATACTCATACTGGTATCTCAGTTGATATGAGTGGTTTGCTTTGTTTGGATGTGTAACTTCTGTAGTTGAAATTTCACTAGATTTTTCAGGAACACTCTGTATTTATTTAGTTTTATTGTTTAGGGTATGTCTTAATGTAAGATATGAAAATTTGTCATTCAAACAATTTTTAGGATCTGATTGAAGTTGGCGACATTCTGGACGAAATATTTGGTGAAAGCTTGTACAATTGTAAACGTTCCAAAATACCACAACTGATGAGACGGAACAGAGGAGTTCCAATTCAAATTAATATTGTAAAGGTGCGTTGCAATTCAGCCAGCGTTCATTAGAGACAGTCGAACTGTGTGAGATACCGTATTCTCGCATAATATAAATATAAGACTCGTTTCATACAAGATTTTGCACAAGGCGCTTCCTAGCTCCATCGTATATAAATTATAATAAACAACTACAATAAAAATCATTATTTATTATATCAGCGGTGAAATATAACAAAAAATATATGAATGAGGTGTGTTATTTGGGATGTTCAGTATTCTCCAGTGTCTATTACAAAACACATTACATTAGAGCCAATCACAGCTTAAGTTTCATTGTTCAATAATCTGTTTCTTAGGTGTATCTCATGCGTGCGTATTACAATCGGGTGCATCCTATATAATTCATTTTCACTCAAACCCCTAAAAGTCGCATCTTGTTATTCGGGTGCTTATTATATTAGCGAAAATACGGTAATGATTGATGAATCTGTTTTTTAGGGGCATCATCAGTCGGGGGAACTTTTTCCTCCTGCCGCTGCTATCATGCGTCAGTTGAATTTGAATGTAGATACGTTGATCCAATCGTTCCGAAAGAAAGCATTGGAAGTTGGTTACGATTCTAGGTATGAATCTCTTTCACCAAACAAGGAAGGCTTGACAGACTTGGCAAGGTTAGTTTTTTAATATGAGCTTTGTTTTGGACTTGAAATATGTCTTTCCAAAATTACAAAAAAATTAAGTTTAACATGAATTTAATCATTTTTTTAATATACTTTGTTTATATTAATCATTTGCATGCTTGGACACTTTGAGATTTGACAAGCATATTCTAATTGAAATCATTATTATTTTTTTTTATAGTTCAGGTTATCCTGTTTTTTATTTAGGAAATGTCTCTGTTGGAGATGTGAGTATGATTTTTATAAGCATTTGAGGATGAGCACTTTAAGCTTGTACAAAATAATTGCACCATTAATGGGTTAAATAGGTTCACGGTAATGCAAACTGTAGAAAACCATGACACATTTTGTATTCCATTCGCAACAAATTCGGATAAACTTGTAATATATAGTGTATTGCTTTAGTAGTTTCATGCTTAGTTTGCCACTGTGGGGAGACAGCATTAACTATACTCTATTTCACATTAGCTGACACGGAATTAGCTTGAGGCAGTCAAGGGGCGAGCTAGGTGATCACTGTGTGAC
>JAQIWH010004332.1:0-17307 GCA_034695005.1 Cryptops parisi | reverse complement strand
ACACACACACACAGTGGACCCTCGAACTTCAAGCACAATCTGATCCAGAAACTACTTCAACTTTCAAATTATTCGACTTTTGAGTTAAATTTCCCCATAAGAAATCATCTTTTTTTTTACCATTCCCTTTTTACGTGGAATGACCCCTTACTGCTCATATACGTATACAAACGTTCAAAAGACTCAACCAATCGAGCCACCATGTGTTCATCTTACCAAACAAAAGAGAATTTGCTGAAGATGCAACAAACAAAGATACACAATTACAAGCAACATCCAAGCGTTGAGTGTAATGGTATTGCTCAACGAACTAAGTTTGCGTGAGATTCCAACAACCATTGCACTGTTGTAACGTGGCGTGGCGCACACTATACCAGTGCAAGGTTGTAATTACCGCCACAAGGGTGAAGGATCGTGTGACCAAACGATGTGCCAACTGATGGCTGGGGTAATTACCAAAGGTAAACAGGTGAAAAATATTGGCCCCCACAGGTTACGGGGCGTGTTATTCGAGCCTTTGGTATCAATGTGTAATTAAGGTCTTGGATCACGTTTCGCCTACTTTCGCCTTGTCATTTTTACAACTCCTCATTTTTACGACTTTATGATGGCGTTGGTGTGAATTTATAACTTTCGATGCTCCGATAGTTATCGCAAAATAAGCACATTAAAAATCGACAATGATTTCTTCATTTGAGATATTGAAATCGCAGGAAATGAGACATTTCCTGCAAACATCTCACATTGCCATTGCACAAAATTACATTTGAACATGCAAAGAAAAAAGTTGCTAATCGTTTGATATTACTGAAACCTTCAATCTTACAAAAAGTCTGAATGGCCCGTTGAACTTGCATTAGCATACGGATTTGTACATTGGACGAACATAGGTTACCTTGTGTCAAAATTCAGTACTAAAACAAATTCCTCCCATATCTATAGGAATCTGATCTAATATTATAATCTCATGTTTCTCATTCCAGATAGTAGATTTAGTTTTTTTGATAACAATAACAACAAAATGTTCCTATGGTTACATAACGAAACTTAATCTATAAACCACTTGAGCAACGATTACTATCTTTTACTTACAATGTATCTTGTTTCAACTCAAATCATTCTGTTTAATCAATTATGTTCACTGTTAATATCATCCATAATGCAAAAAAATACATTTTCGATTTCTGCGAATTAAAACTTATCTCTGAATGATTTCGATATTCAATTTATGCGTAATTCCAATTTGAGTAATTCCATTTTTGATTTATGCGAATTTTGATTAACGCGAACTTCGATTTATGCGATGGTTGGGTCATTCGATACCGGTACTTGATTTATGCAAGTTTTGAGTATGATAATTCCATTTTTAATTTCTGCAATTTTAGGCTTATTTATTTCATATATGCCATTTTTTTTTACATTGAACTTATGCGGTTTTTGATTTATGCGAAAGAATTATCCGGTTCTCGTTTTCACTTTTTTATTTTGGGCATTGGACTATACAGCATATTCTCATAAACGACTGTAGATGGCAGTCATACAATTTCCAGCTCGCTCGATCACAACTCACTCACTCACAAGTGAAGTTAATATAAAGACAATAAAAACCATTATCATCAAAATAACCAAATGGAGAGTTCACACACACACACACCGGAAATTAAAATAAACAAGTACTTTAATTTCAAGAAAACCTTTTAACTCCCACTGAATTTTTTTTTACACACACAAAATCCAATAAAATTTTGTACATACAACTTGTTGTCAAACTTAACAATACCACCACCACCCAACAATCGATTCAACGATAAATTAATATCCGATATTCAATTTCACTTATCAAATCTCAATAAATTTACAACATACAAAAAACTGAATACACCACCTAACTATTCAATAACTATTTTCACCACAAAACTAGGACTCTAAAAACCCCATGTTCTGTATAACAACCATGTCTCATGTGAAAACGTTACAGGCAACTGTCCCAACCATGGTGAACATTTCGGTACATCACATATGTGACTATTACAACAAGGGGGTGAGTGAAAAAACGCGTGACAGGCACCCAACCAATTCAACTGTAAAAGACGACAGATGGGAGACGGAAGCTGTTGGCGGGTGCCACATTTCGACCCTACTGAACCCATTAATTCTCCATGAAATTAGAATGACACCAGTGGACGAGGCCACGCAACAACAACAACAACAAAAACCGCCAACTGAAAATAGCGTACAATAATTATTTTTTTTTTATATACAGCATAAATATATATGTATTAATATACGCTTTTCTTTAGACAGTAGTAAATCACTTTTAACGAGATGACGAACGACCGACATGATTTTCGGCCCCACCAACATTATTAATCCTATAGTAAAGGACACGTAAAAAAAGTAGATCAACATTAATTTCCAAGGTAGCGCGATCCACTTCAGTGAATTTTAACAAATCTAGTTAGTCATGGGTGTACGGTACTTCTTGTACTACTTTTGTATCTCATTTAGAATGTCTGAAGAAAAAACAACACAGTCAACTATAAATATGATGAAACCTACTTAACGCAAAAGGTTAATATAAACATAAATCATCGCGTTTTGTGAAAATCGCGTTATACGAAAATTCGCGTCATACCGAGGAACAAGTTGCACGATCAAAATAATCTGACATATTAAACACAAGATACAACAGATCCTATTTAAACTATTTCCCACCTAAGATGTTTTACGGTACTGCTTTAACCTTTTCGGGCATGACCAACTCATTTGGTCACTCTTAACAATTTTTTGTACGCGTATAATTAATCCCACAAACTTGAGAAATGGACTATTCGAAAGGGACTATTCAAGATCTTTCTCTATTACCCAATATGGGCAACCTGTAACAGCCAGAACTCTGTTTTTAAAAGGAATCGAGAATTATGGATGTTTACACTGGATCTCGTAGTGCATGCGCGGGTTACAAAAACGGTTTCAAACTGTACGATAGAACATTCAGAGCTAAATTTTAATGACATGTTCATTTAGTTCAAGTTCCTGTGATCAAATAGATGTACAGATTGTTAAATTCTGTATAAAAAAAAACCAAATAAACTAAATCTTTTGTGTCTGACATTTTTTTGTATAGTCCGAAGTACCATAAAACGCATAAAACGAGAACCGCGTAAATACAATCAAAAATCGCATAAACCCAATGTGAAAAAAAAAACTCGCATATATAAATAAATAAATCAAAAATTGCAAACACCAAAAATAAAATTATTCAAAACTCGCATAAATCAAATACCGAATTACTCAACGATCGCATAAATTTAAATTCGCATATATCGAAATGTGCACAAATCAAAAACAGAATTACTCAACGATTTTAATTTCCAATTTATTTAAAACATAACTTCCCGCTTAAAAAAAAGATGATCTCCAAGAAAACATTTTAAGCGGGTTTTCACTCATTTAAATGGACCATCGAAATAAGCTGAACCAATTTGTACGACCAAAAAAACAAAAAACAAAAAAATTGAGAACGATGAACAGGGACGAAAGTGATATGCGAACCATCTTTGCATACAAAGTACGGTTTCTCTAAGAATCAACCAGAGGTCAGTAAAGAAATGAAAAATGAAAAATAAAAATTTAAAAACATGAAAAAGATAAAAAAAAATTCCGAACCATCGTTCATCATTTCCATAGAAAAAAGAAAGTCATGGACAGGAAATGAAAGAAAAGTCCCGGAAAAAAAAAAATAAAAGGATATCTACATGGACACTGCATAAGGATTTTTCGATAATTTTTTTCCACATGGTGATATATTAGGTCGACAAAACTTTGGTTTTGTGACCAAAAAAAAAAAGACATTACTCACAAAATATTTTTCTAACAAATATACACAAACTGAATACACAAATGCATTTTCCATTTATTAGAAAAATATCTTGAACACAATGACCAAGTTGTTTTACAAAACCACAAAAAACATGTTTCGGGGTGTTCATTTTCACATCTTCAGTAATCATCATTAAAATAATTTTGATAATGTTTATATTAGCTTTACTTGTGAGTGAGTTGAAAATTGACGTAGTACTGCCATCTACAGTTGTTTAAGAGAATATGCATATATATAATATAAATATGGATAATATGATATATATAGTCCAATGTAGCCTACCAAAAAAAGGCATAAAACGAAAACCGCATAAGTCCTTCGCATAAATAAAAAACCACATATATAAAACAAATGATTCTAAAATTGCAAAAACCAAAAAATAGAAATTAATCAAAACTCGCATAAATCAAATATCAAATTACTCAACAATCACATAAAAATTTAATCTCACATAAACCTAAATTTCGCATAACTTGAAACGTGTAAAAATAAAAAATGGAATTACTCAAAACATGCATAAATTGAATATCGAAATTACTCAGCGATTGCATTTCGCATAAAACGAAACATGCAGAAATAAAACAGATTTTTTTGCATTATATATGTACAAGTACATACAGTATATCTATATATGACAGTAGGCTATACAAAGAATATACAGTACTAAAATTTAAAGATTTAATTTTTTTGAAAATTTTGATATATGCGATTTACGATTCATGCAAAATTTGCAGTAAAATGTAAATTAAATCGAAAACTAAATAAAATTTAAAAAAGCTTAAACAATAAAAGAACCCCAACTATAGACATGAAAACCCGTTTAAGACGATTTCACTCAATCGTCTGTATTCCCATATATTCCGTTTAAATATAACTTTTCGTATAATTAATGTACAACTTTCGTGTTTATAACTACTAAATCATATGTTCAAAACCGCACATGTATATTTTTATGTATATAAATATTAATTATCTTGTGAACCAAATAAAAAGTTGTTCTGATGGTCATCTAAATACCGATATCGCATACTAATGAATTGTAAAGACAAATTCTAAAAATGTGTTACATGGGGCGAAGGAGGAGGAAAAAAAATCGATTTACTGGGTCGGTAAAGTGTGTGATAAATGAGTGGAATATAATCATAAACTATGTAATAATAAGTTCCATCCAATTACACATGACATTTCAATGCCAGAATGTCATATACAACACGACGATGACCCGAATCCCTAGTTTTACATTTAAAAAAGTGTCGATTACCAAATCTTATATATTAAATAACAATACATATTGAAAAACTGGTTCAGTTCTGTAAACAAATTGGATTAAAAATATTTTTTAATGTGTTCAATACGTTTTACACATAGTATCGTTTTATGCGAGTTTTGAATTATTTCATTTTCGATTTGTGCAATAATTTCATTTTTAAGTTTTTATGCGAAGTTTGATTCATGTGGATTTCGATTTACGTGAATTTAAATTAATGTCATCTTTTGAGTAACGTAATGTTCGATTTATGCGAGTTATTTATTAAAGCTGTATAAGCTTAGTTTTATTAAATTTTGAGTAATTCCATTTTCGATTTTCTGCAAGTTTCGATTTATACGAATTTAGATTAATGTGATCTTAAGTAATGTAAGATTCAATTTATGCGACTTTTAAGAAATGTCATTTTCGAATTCTCCAAGTAACGATTTATGCGAATTTTGATGTATGCGAATTTAGATTAACACGATCTTCGAGTAACGCAATATCCAATTTTGACGAGGTTTGAAAAATTCCATTTTCGAGTTCTGCAAGTTTCGATTTATGCGATTTTTTTTTTGGAGTAACGTAAGATTCGATTTTTATGCGAGTTTTGAGAAATTTCTTTTTCGTGTTCTGTAAGTTTTGATTTATGAGAATCTTAATGTATGCGAATTTCGATTTATGAGAATTCAGATGATCTTCCGAGTAACGCGATATTCAATTTCGAAGAGTTTTGAAACATTCCATTTTCGAGTTCTGCAATTCGAATCGACTTTATTTATGTAATCATAAAACAATCCAATTTATGCGAATTTTGTTACATTGGACATATACGGTTTTCTATCACTTTATGATAATATACTGTCCAGTCTAATGGACCAAAAAATCGCTCCATTGGACTATATATACAGTATACTATCATAGATTCAATTCTCAGCTCACTCATTCACAAACTCACAAGTGAAGCTGATATAAAGCGTATAAAAAAAGTCACGTCAACTGTTATCGTTACAAAAAAAAAACCAAACAACTAAGAATGTCACTCCCATCCTTTTAAAATTATTATAAAAGAAAAAAGAGTTAAGGATGAATGATCAACGTTTTTGAAACAAGATGACGCGAGAAAAAAATTTGGCGTTATATAAAAAAAATCCGTTTAATAGAGCCACACGCACAGTTCGCACGTGCGATTTACGCTTTATTTTTTTTTTTAAACATATAAAAGGTGGTGTTTTGAATGGGTTTCTCTCAACCCGTTGAATCCCACCCTCACTCCTGTTTTTAAAAAGGGTTGTGTGGTGAAACTTTCAATGGGTTGAATACGTGGCAGGAAAAAGATGGAGTGGTTGGCGTTAAAATGGCGTATTGTCGCAATTTGTCACCAATATCGCGAGATAAAAGGCGAATTTTTTTTAGAGTGATATTTTATTCTAAAGCACGACCACCTGGTTTTTAACTGTCGTGTTGTCATATTAGCTTAAATGGTATATTTTTTTATTATATATAAATGGTATCAAAAGGGTTATAAAAAATTTGCGGCAGTCAATTATTGGATTAAGTTAACTAAAGATTTTTTTATATCATTTTATATACACATAATGTAATAGTATTAAACGTGATAGGAATCGATGAGATAAATTAGCATAAAATGTAAAGTTTTTAAACTGTCAATTTTATATTCTCGTGTGAAAATATATTTATTAGATGGTTACCCATGCTGTTGCACGAGAGTTAATTCCGATTCAAATTTTACATTATCCATCGTTTACATCCTTATACACTATCAGGAACAGTTATGTTAACATGAGTATTCCTAATACCATATATTGCCTAACCAAAAATATTTTAGTTACGTTCAAACTTAAACATTTAAGCTTAAATGTTTAAATAAAACGTTCTTAACTAACCTAACATAAGCAGTTATACACTAGATATAATATTTCATACTTTGCTTAAAAGAGTCCAGGCATTGTATACAATGCCTAGGCAACGTGTGCCTCGTTGTAACAAACATAAAACAAATAATATCATAATATAAATAGTAACAATTTCACAAAAAAAAAAAGATGCTGTGTTCAAATTTGAACCGGATTTTATTTGCACCAACGCCAACATTGGTGTACCGTGTCCACCAAAAGAAATCTAATAATTGACCACTTCATAAATAAATTATTTTTAGGAAATAAACTACGTTTCTAACAATAGTTGTAAATCACCACTCAAATGGTATTTATAAGTCGAGAAATTGCCAAGGTGGAAACAAACAAACTTAAAATCCCACTGTGAAAAAGCAATGCAATAAATATTTAATCATTCCATTCACTTTTTCCTCAAAACAGCATTTGAAAACTCCATTCAACAAACAACTAAAAAACCAACAACTATGAAAAAGAATATGGAAAGAAAAATCTATCACCATTCTATGAAGGAAACAAAAAATGGCCTATTACCCTAAAAAAAAAGAAGAAGAAGAATTCATCAACAACAAAAAATAAAAGCTATTCATAGCTAATCAAAAATGCACCACCTACAGATACATCAAATATTTAGCTTGTATATAGAAGCACGTTCTTTGCCTCAAGACATAGTGTTGTTATAATTCTAAGCGAAACATTTCAACAAAAAAAAACACACACACACACAAAAACGCCATTAATACAAAATGGAAGCTTAGAAATGTATACAAAAACATCGAGAATACGTAAACAGCGTAGAAAATCGGTTGTTCAAAATTGAACCGGATTTTGTGGGTGTTAAAAAAAACCTATGAAAGTCGATCTGCGTCAGATGAACATTAATCCGGGTCATATTTTGAACAGAGTTTGTAAAGAAATATTTTCAATGAATATATAACAGTAACTACCGAAGCCCTAACGCGCTGATGTTCATTAATAACCATAACTTATTTTTAGTTTAAAAAAAGCAATATTCCGGAAGCATAGTTCGGTGTTACTCAAAATGAAACAAACGGATATCGACCAATAACAAAATACTATGTTAGATATGTTACAGTCAGTGCGTATAACCAAAGCATTGTGATTTTTCTTTTTAATGAACATGTTCTTAACTAATCTAATATTAACCTAACTTTACCTTGACTAACAAAAACAGTTCTATACAAAATGTTATTTCATACTTTGCCAAAAAAGGCCAAGCATTATATACAATGCCTGGATTATACACACTGCCTGTATATATAGTCAAAATATATTTTCAGTTAAAAATAGCCAATCTCACTACAATGATTTGAACGATCAATAAATAAACAATGGTATTATAAAGTGTTCAAAATTGAACCGGATTTTATTTGTAGTAAAATCAAACAAAGTATACCAGCGTCATAAACAAAAAATTCGGATCAAATTTAAACATGCCTTATAACGAATATTTTCATTAAGTAAATAAAATTAAATATACACTGAAACATTAAAAGTATTTTAAAAGTTGAAAAATATATACAATACTCACTGTATAGTATTTGAACGGTCAATACAACGGTATTAAAATGTGTTGAAATTTAAACAGCATTTTGTTTGTCTTAAAGTGAGCAATAGTCTACGTGAGATACACAAAAAAAAATCCGGATCAAATCTGTACGTTTCATTTATAAAAAATAAAATGGAGAAATAGAATAAAAAATATATATGCTTCTTAAGCATACTCTTTATATCCTACAGCCACATACAAATATAATACAAAATACACACATCCATTTTTGATTTTTGCATTTTTCGATTTATGCGAATTAAAACCTACGCAATGTTCGACTAATTTCCACGTTAAAAATTAACGTCTTTTGAGTAATTCCACTTTTGATTGCTGCACGTTTCGATTTATGCGAATTTGGATGTATGCAAATTAAAATTTTATGCGATCGTTGAGTCATTCGATATTTGATTTATGAAGTTTTGAGTTGATTCCATCTTTGATTACTGTCATTTTCGATGTATTTATTTATATATGCGATTTTTTTTTACATTAGACTTATATGGTTTGATTTATGCGAAGGACTCATCTCGCTTTTTGGTACATTGAATTAACAGTATATTCTCATAAACGACTGTAGATGGCAGTAAACGTTCAATTCCCAGCTCGCTCTAACAAACTCACTCACAAGTAAAGCTAGTATAAAAAATATAAAATAATATCGAATTGTGTCATCATCGATGTTTTTACACCATTTATATCTATGGAAGATGCCACACACAAAAAACACAAAAATTGCTGTATCATGGTTTTGTATCCAAGGGATAACGTGAGATAGACAATAATAAAAACGAATTGAAAACGTCAACAAGAAAAAAAATGAAAACAATTTTCGTACAAGCTGGATTACGAATAATCTCAAGACTATGGTTAGCCGGATTAAAGATATCCTAACATCCTACAATCATTTTATAATTCTCACATACACACACATTATCACCACCAAACTAAACCACACACAAAGTCTCACTTCATCACATTTCTCGTCGACCATCCAAAACCACGTAAACATGAAATACGACAAACACACCCTGGCGTTAAGAAATAAAAAATTACATCCTAACAGTAGCAAAATTACTAACACACATCCCAGTGAAAAAAAACACCCCACAACATGGCGATGAGAGCGATACATCTTCATAAAGATGCGCCTGGATAATGCTCGGATAATCACCGGCTGTCAAGGCAAATCCGATTGTCTTTTACAAAAGCGCGTGAAAAATAATCATGTCGTAGCGGAACACTGTTTGCAAAACCAAATTGCACTTGCATGATGCAGCATAAAATCCGTTGGATTTTGGCGACGTGTTCGTCGGTAACGAGCCATCGGACGGGACACAAGTTGCACCCTCCCCTTCCCTTATTTTTCGCCCACGCAACGCCCCACTTGTCAACGAGTGAGAGATGACACTCTACGCCTGACCAACGGTGCTGTTTGCATAAAACCTGTAGACCTATTTTGCCCCGCCATTGTGGATGATCAATTTAAATGAAACAGCAAAGTTACTCATGGTCAAAGTTATCTTAGGGAGAGGGTGTGAATAGGTTACATGGAAAACTTTTTGTGAAAATCAAATTAGAGAAGGAAAATCAACATAATTAATTCCATCCTTGGTTTCGTTTTTATCTTTAACTGAATTGCTAATTTCGAAAGCAACTTACATTGAGTATATATTGTATATGTAACAAAACATGTTTCGAAATTTTGTCCTCATCTCATAGATACGAGAGTAGTGGACAGCTGTTATCTACAGGGTGGACCGAAAAAAAAAACCTGTCACCGATTTTCAAAGATGGATTTTGCATGAAACATTTAAGCATGCTATACGAAAACTAAAACTACCACATGGAAGCTCAATTCAATATCTTTCCAATGATATTTAATTGTATGCAATGACTTTCATAATTTCACGCGAAAAACAAGTACCCTAAAAAAAAAAAAAAGATTGTAAAACTATGATATCACTGGTACTTGTGACGTCTTCTTGACTGAATTTAACTTTCACGATGCATGATTGCGACAAAACGTTTTTCCAGATTTGGTCTGGAACTTTACATCAGATTAAGCTGAATGATATTCGTATCACAAATTTAGTGCCCCTCCCTCCGTTTAACACTCATTTTTTATACTTTTGCACTGAACTACTATGCACTGAACTCCCCTTGTACGTGTACCTGTAAAGTCAGTTTACAACTTTTTTAGGGTGCTTTTTTTATGCGCGACCATTGCGACCAACTATAGAAGCCATAGCATAGATTTATACTGTATATAACTGGAAAGAAATTAAATTGAGCTTTCTTGTAATAGTTTTAATCTTCGTCTCGCTTAAGAAGTTCATCGCACTAAGAAAATAGTTTGAATTTTTTGGCCCACCCTGTATGTTGAGAATCACAGACTTACGTTCTATACCGTATTTTTTAGCAATACCATTTAAAAAATGACAAACTTAAGAAAATGAATTGGAGGAGGGTAATAACGAAAACAACTTCTTAACACGAGTGCCGCTTACATGAATATGTCCGTTGGATGAGAAAAATTTTATAAAAAAAAAAGTGCAATTAGTTAATTTCATCCCTGGTTTCATTTTCATCTTTAATTGAATTTTCAATTTCCATTCCAAGTCATGTAACCTCATATTAAAAACAAAACATGTTTTCAGGTTATCAACAGCATTCTCATCTTCACCTTTACATAGTCGACACATACAGGTATGTTATCTACATTCGAAATCACCACTTCTTTTCACTAGTGTTTTTTTTTCACAATACCATTTCTTAAATAAAAAAAAAGCATTTGAAGAAAAATGGTTATTTAAAAATCTAAACTTGTTTTTCAAACAAACAAAGTTTTTGTTCCATCGCACAATTTCCTTGTTTATCTTTAAACGAATTTATTTCTTCCTAATCTTTCGCATTGTAACTAATACACTATAACAAAACACGTTTCGGTGATTTTTTATATAAGCTTCATCATTCATTTACAATGACATTTACATGACATCTACATTTACAGCCCTTTCTCCAAGATTAAAAAAATCCTGGTAAAACAACACGTTTCAGTGTCGGATAAACGAGAATTTACTGTAATTCAAAAGGAGAAAATAAATTCGACCAAAGTTCACGAAGCAAACTACTTTTCGACCAATATAAAGCATCATATTTCAAATACAAATGTTACATTATAATTTGAACCGGATTATATTTAACACGTGATATTCTCAAAAAAAACAATCCGGTTTAAATTTGAACCCATCAACCAAAAATACCAATCATCCACCTAATTTATTTTTTACCGATAATTTAATAACCTCACCATGAACACTGACGAGTAATTTGCGTCGCTCCTAAGTCTCATTTGTTGTACCAAAGAAAACTTTGTCTCCAAGAAGTGGAATGTCCAAAAAGTTCTTGGAACAACAACAAAATCAGTGAAAGGATTGGGTTTTTTTATTCTACAAAAAAGGGAAAAAATAAAAGGATTTTGGTTGGTCCCTAGTGGTCTCGTCTCATCACGAGAACAGTGGTCCTCATCAAAACTTAGCTAGGATTAGGATGTGGCCACTATCGCAGCGGGACATTATCGAGGGGACAGCGATTGATGACCAAAAGGAAACAGAAAAAAAGGGGAAAAATTTGACCAAAAAAAAAAAAAGGAATAGTGAAAAAACCCTAAAGAAAATGCCATGATGGAACTACGTAGGTGGGTTAAGTTTTCTCCCCATACAAAATGGCGGATAAATGGATGGGAAGAGGAAAAAAAGAGGGAACAAAAGTGGGTGGAAGTGAAGCGGAAAGTCTCGATTCAGTCTCATTTATTTGGTAAAAAGAGAGAGAGAGAGAGAAACAAAAAGTTTGGTCTTTTCGATTGGAAAAGAAAACAATGTCTTTTGGTGGAGGAAATGAACGACAAGTTCAGATGAAGTGGTCCAATGGACTCGCGAGTATGACAAAAAGACAACAATTTAAATAAACTCTCAGTTATCCGGAATCGACGTGCCGGTTGCATGAAAACCGTTATACAGGAACGTTTTTAAGGATTATGTATGCTTCGTTGAAAACGAATATAAGGTGCAATACTATTAATGAAAATTCGGTGACAGTTTCGTGAAAATGTCAGAAGTTTGAGTGCCGGATAACAAAGTTCATTGTAAATAATGTACCGTTAAAACTTTTTTTTGTATTTTTAGTACAACACGTATTGTAGTTGCAGTTAATAATACAATTACATAATCACCACGATGAGTACAAAAATTCAAGTTAAATAATTTTCAGTTATCCGGCATCAATGAGAGATGGAACATGTCGGGTTAAAACAGAAAGATCTTGGAAGCAACCAGATATTGAAACAATATAAAACACTTAGTTTTTTAGTACAACCTTTTAACCTGACTTGATACTGTGCTTTTGCTTTCAAACAAAATTGCGGAAGTATTTTAAAACTAACACGTGAATAGGATATTTTCGTTGATTTGTGTTAAGTGTTTATTCAAATGGATTCACAACAATAAATGATAGCTCAGATTAACTGTATGTAAGTAAACTATACAGTACGTATTGTAATATACATGGGGAGTCTAAAAGTCTGTTTACGACCAGTTATCTCACGAAGTATTGGTCGTAAGATAAGGTTTAAACAAAAAATTTCAAAACAAGCTATTTGAACTAAATTCGCCATGTTTTGGAGAAAAAAGTTCGTAAACGTGATATTCGCACTGAGAGCAGCACGTTTTGAACAAAACTTTTCAAAACAAGCTATATACTGAAAGAGGGAGTTACCTCTGGCAGATTCAATGATCTGTCATTCAATTTGTAACTTTTTACCCCAAAGACATACACTTAAAAGTGAATTGCAAAGTTGTAAGGACCGACAAATCCAACCAAAAAGAATCGCTGCATAACTTTCGAAGTTATGGCAGAAATAAGGTCAGCATTGCACAGAAGCGCACAGCGTTTCAGAGAAGCAAACAAAGCCACTGAATACACCGGTAGCCTTTCTTTACCGCCTGTTGATTTTATATTATAACAATGCCTGATTTAAGCATAATGATTGAAAAGAAATACTGTATGTGGTTGTTATCGTCCACAACCTTCTACCCAGAAACAAAACTCTACCTTCACGTGACATTTTCTCGAAAATAACACGATTGCAAATCGTCAAAATTTAATAGAATGAAAATGTACCGCGAACTGTGTCTACGTGACAAATTTCAGCCTTCTGGGATATCGGGAAGTAGGTCAAAATAAACCGCAAAGATGTTGATCAAACAACAAACACACACAAAAGTCAAACGAATTTAAGGTGATAAAAAATTGTAAAACAGTAATTTCCAGAATTAAAAACGACAAAAATGAAAAGCGGCAATAAAAATTCGGTTCCGGTTGCATGGAATTTCCAAATTTTCAAATGCCGGATAACCGAAAGTTCACTGTAAACACCACTTCAGATACAAATGCTCTAACATTCAAATAATGCATCAATAAATCCGTTTCTATATCAAACAGAAACTATATTAACTGAGACTTACGAAAAACATCAAATGCCGGAAAAATATCTACAGTATAACTTTACATTCACTTGGGTGGCAGGAATGGATTCGGGAAAATATTTTTCACTTCCCCATTCTGAAGCATGAAAATAGGGTTTCTACTTTCAGTAACCCCCCTCAGTTGGGGCCTAGTCATCAATCATTGTCTATCCGGACTTGTCACATATGAATTTCGGTTCCATGTTTAATTTCCTCGGAGTCTCATTTCGAACCAGGGGTTAGACGGTGGGAGTAATTTTTTAATTGAATTGAAAGGCTAAAAGAAATGCATCACATTTTTTTTAGTCATACCCCCACCATCCCTAAAGTTTTTCCCTTTTGCTCCCTGTCAACAGGATAAAAAAGGAATGAAAAAATAAAGAGTGAAAAGTAATCTAACATCAACCAATGAAGAGCTTCTAAAATTGAACCGTGGACTATGTGAAACACTGATGACAAGCAAAAAACGCCGGAAAATAATACAAACACGTGAAAGTGAAAAAAACAAACATAACGTTAGATGAAAATTCCGTTAAAAAAAGCAATCACATAAAATTAAATAATTAAAAATATAATAATCTGTTTGGTATAGTAGTCATTAAATCAATTACCTGAACACTGTTACCTTGGGTTTTAGCATTTTAAGTATGATACGAATTTAAAAATGACTGTATGCTAAAAATTAAAGAATCTATGTTGCGACAATAATGTCCACAAAAATGTCGCCAACAAAAAATGTTGTTAAAAAAACTATAACAACATGACAAATTATAACACAACATATAATTTACAGATTACTGCTAACCGCATAATAGCGAAATGTTTTTATTGATAACTCAATTTGTTTTAACTAACCTAACAAAGCCTCCTGCAAGCAGCATTTGGTGAGCTCTGCTACCACGTCAACGGTAAACTTGCATTCAAAATAATGTTTGAAATGTATGCAAAATTTGCATAACTCCAAACTAAACCAATCCAACCAACTTGGCCTAAACAAAATAATGACAAATTTACAAAATTACAGTACAAACTGCACAACAAGTATGACCATGACATTTTTGTTGACTTTTTATATCACGATATTATCGCTACGATATTTTGACGTGATACTAAATTAAACATGGTTGACACAATACTGTACAAAAATAAATTATATAAAATTAACGAATGACAAAGAAAAATGAATAAATATAATACAAAATATAAAAATACAAATAAATTCAAAGCTACAAAAGATTTTGGTGAATTGTGCCGTTAAATGAAAATTCTGTTAAACAGAGTTGTACATACAGTATACCCAAATAACCATGACTATATTAAGTTTAATTGAGAGAATTATTTATATTTGACACAAAACTCAAAGAATTAGTTGTCTAAAGAACATTACTTAGCATTTTAAGTATAATACGGATTTCAAGATGGCTGCCGATTGAAAAGCAAACATGGCCGAGAAACTTACACAGAATGAATTACGTGAAAAACATTTTTGCATGAAAATGACACCATCAGCAATTTTCACATTTCGTCGCAGTGCAAAGAAAGGGATTAAGATCAAAACGAATTCCAACTTTTGTAAGCTTTTTTTTTTTCATCTTTAGTTCCAACTACAACCACCAGGAGTACAAAACTCCTACAGCATTACGTTTCTTTTCTTTGCACACAGAAAATCGACAAAAAGTTTTCTCCGACAACTTTCTCCCGTTTAAATTAGAACTCAAGGTAGACAACACCAGAAGAAAAAAAAACACATGATCAACGAGACCTGCACAAAAATGAACCCCGAAAAAAAAAATAATCAAACCTCGAGCAAAAAAATTAGAAAAAAAAAAACAACAGCGAATGAAAAATTTTTTTGCTTCCATTCCGCCATCTTTTTATTTTTTCTTCCTTCATCTGAATTTTTTGCCCTTACATTTTTTTGTGCTTCCCTTACATCTTTCTTCTAGCAAAGTCTAAGAAAATTTCCGCTTCGGAAAACGTCGATGGCGCCTTCTGAAATGAAAGTTTTTGCTCGTCCCTATTCTTGGTTGGATGTTTTCTACGCCTGCGCAATTTCAGCATCTTTTGCCCAAAAGCTTTTCTTCTCATAGCTTCTGTTTCGAAATATAACTTTGTGGCAAAACAAGTACACATTTGCTTCCCCATTTACAGTGCATTTCACATTAAAAAATCGCAACAACTTCGGGAAATCCTAGATTAATGCGATTGTTCCTTATATGTGACGAGATATTTGTTACGCGACGAGATAAACGTTTCCAAATGCTCGCTAAATACGAAAACTTTTGCTATTTTGCAAATGCTCGTTATATACGAATATGTTTTTTTGCTATTACATAAAAAAAAGGGTAGTGCAAACGTGAATAAAAGCTCTTTTGTCACTTTCTCTTTTCTATCACACAATGTGTATACCCCGCGTGGCGCAAATGCTACCCTTAACGTTAGAAATGTCCACTGTGATTTTTTGTTTTTATGAGAATGCCAGTATGATTTGTGCAAATGTGTTCCTGAAGTGTAAAACATCGCATAAATCGAGGTTTACATCTGTAATCTTTAAAAATACACAAAATTGTTTTTTTCAGATTATGGATGATAATTTCACCACACTTTATATAAAAACACTGCGAAGTTCCACAATTTGAAATAAGAAAAGCCCGTTTTTCGGTTAACACACAATCTTCACAGAGCAGCCCACCTAGAGTAGCCACTAAAATACAGTAAATTATTATTTGGACTCTCAAGTAACTAACATCTGAACTGAACGTATACGAAATTAATCTCCATGAAATATACAATTATAATTTTATTATCCAGATTCTGCATGCTGAATTCATCACTTTATATGTATAAACAAGTACTGTACATTAAAAATGCTTTTTAAGCATACTCTTAATATACCCAACTGTCATATACAAATATACTGTATGTACTTTCATAATGAAAAAAAAGAATCCATTTTTGAATTTTGCATATTTCCATTTATACGAATTAAAATGTATTAAATTTATGCATGTTTTGAGTAATTCCATTTTTGATTTCTGCACGTTTCGATTTATACAAATTTTGATTTAAGCGATCGTTGAGTAATTGGATATTTGATTTATGCGACTTTTGAGTAATTCCATTTTTGATTTTTGCAATTATTGGTTTATTTATTTATATATGCG
>JAQIWH010004331.1:0-17309 GCA_034695005.1 Cryptops parisi | reverse complement strand
AACTATTATTAAATAATCAATTTCATCATTGCCAATGAATCTATATTACTTTTACGCATTTGTTTATTTAATTAGAAATCGATTCTATTACCACCCGTGCTTCTGCACAGGTTAACCTCTAGTATACTATAATATACATAATTGTATTATATACTATCATATCATGTACGTAATTTACATAATATGAAAAAATTTCAATTTATTCAAATTTTGATTTATGCGAATTAAAAATTTGAGTAATTCGATATTTAATTTATGCAAGTTTTGAGTAATTCCATTTTTCATTCTGCAATTTTCGATCAATTTATTTGTATATGCGATTTTTGTTTTTACATTGGACGTATGCGGTTTTCGATTAATAGCGGTTTTTGGTACATTGTACTTTATACAGTATATTCTCAAAACACTTGCAGTATACATTCAATTCTCAGCTCAATCACTCACAAGTAAATCAAATATAACAAGTACAAGTATGTTAAAATGATGTCATATTGTATGTACATACATAATGCAAAAAATTCATTTTTCTGCAGTTTCGATTTCGAATTGAAATTTAAGCAATCTTTGAGTAATTCCGTTTTCAATTTATGCACGTTTTAAGTAATTCTATTTTTATTTCTGCACGTTTTGATTTATAAAAATTTTAAATTTATGCGAGCGTTGAGTAATTCGATATTTGATTTATGCAAGTTTTGATTAATTCATTTTCTGATTTCTGCAATTTTCCATTTATTCAATTTTATGCGATTTTCTTTCTCTTATGCCATTTTTTAATTTATGCGAAGGACTTATACGGTTCTGGTTTTATGCATTAGATTAAACAGTATATTCTCATAGACGACTATAAATGACAGTATACGTTAAATTCCCAGCTCACTCACTCACAAACTCACAAATGAAGCTGGTATAAAGAGTATAAAAATAAATACAAACTGTGAATCTTGTACGTATTTTTAAATGACATTGAACTTCTATTAACCAGTCTTACTTACTGTATATGAATGACAGCACAATTTCCATATGAATTTTTGGAATTGTGCTCCGTGCTTTTTAAATCTACTCGTTTCAACACTTAACAGGTGAATCAACAATTCAAATGTTGAGTCTGTTTGGAAGTTTCTTTAAATGTTCCCCTCAAGTCCCTTCTTCGAGGTTAAAAGCAAGACTTTCAAAAGATGTATTTAAAGAAGAAACGTTTTACTTTTTATAAAATTCAGAAACTTTTACATTTAGATTTTGAAGTTGACATTCCTATTCCATTCATTAAATGTTATCACTAAAGTTGCGTTACTTCCACCCACATGGTGTCAACCTTGATCAGCGGCTGTGAAAACATTATTTGAACCATCGTGCGCTAATGTGCAATTGTGCATGCGCATTAGAAGGCTCATCGTGGGTAACATCCCTTTGGCGTGACACAAGATATTTCTGCTAAAAACGTTAGTGAAAAATTACTAGATCCTAATCAATCCTAAAAACATAATCGCCGATTTACCATAAAATTAATTTAGTTTTTAAAAGTGAACATTTTTAAAAACCTTTTTTTTCCACATTTTGCCTGCATAACACAGCTAAAAGCTATGGCTTTGTAGTGCTTTTCTGCCGAGCACACTACTTGGCTACACCTTTTAAAGGCTTTCCAGCATACATCAAGCAAAGTTAAATTGCGAATATTAAGCAACTAGAAGTAACCCCGTCCAATGCACGGTTTTAATTGAAACATGATAAAGATTTTTGATATATAAAATATTACAGCGTAGAATTTTAGCCTTGTATATTGGTACAGTGCATTTAAGCTGGGCTTACAAAAATATCTTTTGTGGTTACGTACGTATTGTAAAGACCCCTATGAAGGTACAGTACTATTATATCCAAAACTCGAAATTGTCATTGTAATACCCTTTGTAATATTACCAGTGAAACCGTACTTTTGATTCACCGTGTATATGTGTATATAAATAATGCGAAAAATCATTTTTGATTTTTTGCATGTTTCGATTTATGCGAGTTTTTATTTATGTGAAATAAAATTAATGAACTCTTTGAGTAAATCGATTTCTTCGAGTTTTGAGTAATTTCATTTTTGATTTCAACACGCTTCCAATTATGCGAATTTTGATTAATAAGATTTTAGATTTATTTGCATTTAGATTTATGCGATCGTTGAGTAATTTATCTCATGTCACAAGCCTCATTGGCTTTTATGGGTTTTAATTTTATTTGTATGTTCACATCAATATTAAATAACAAAATTAAAAATAAAAAAATAAAAATTCGACATTTGATTTATGCGAGCTTTTTGAGTAAGTCCATTTTTAAATTTTTCAAGTTTTGTAAAATTTATTTACTTATGCGACTTTACTTACATTGGACTAATGCTAGTCTTGCTTTATGCGATTTTTGATACATTGTACTAATGTACACAGCTCATTCTCATAAACGCCTGTAGATGACTATATACGTTCAATTCTCAGCTCACTCGCACGCAAACTCATTTATAAACTCACAAACTCACTCATTTACTCACAAGTGAAGCTAATATAAAGAGTATAATGCATTTCTGAAACACTGTACAAACATTTTATAGACAGTAATTTCGATGTCAACTCCCCACCCTCCATCTGTCATAACTTTCAATATAAAAACAATTTAACAATTAAAATTAAAAATGTAAAAATGTTTGACAATATTTGTGTGGGCATGTTTTATAATATTTTAGTAAAAGTATTCCAAGAATGAAATTAATTAAATGGACAACTTTTTGTTATTTATTTAAAATTTATGCCCTGTGGTGGAGTTCTTCGACATGAACCGCTGCGATAATATTTTGGTACTGTATAGAATAAAGAGGATGTAAAAATCTTTTTAATAATTTTAAGCAATTGTTTCAGTTTGTCGTACAGAATTAATTTTGATATCTTTGATATTCGGAGATGTTTAATTTTTAGTAAAAATGGGGGTTTATTTTTACCTGCCAAAGAGATTATTGATCAAAATGTTAAAAGCAACTGTTAGCCGCTTAATCCAAAATACAGTAAAACCTCTATATTTGTCAGTCCTTATATTCGTCAGATTCAGTATTTGTCAGTTTTTCTGGAACGGATTGATGACGAATATAGAGGTTCCACTGTATAGAAGTATCAGCTCACTCACAATTGAAGCTAATATAAAGAGTATTAAAAATATAGTGCTCTGACGTTGATATTTTGATGCTGACAACGTATGAAATGTTAAAATAAAACCAACCAAAGCATCAATTTATAAATATACAGGGTAGACTAAAAGTCACTACTCATTTCAAAAATAATGTTGACGACACGTATCTGATAGATAGTGATGTAAACATTAGAATGCATTAATTGATACCCAATCTGATATTTACTAAAAAATATTTTATTAATCTCTGTTATTTATTAACTGAGATTATGTTCAAGAAATAATTTTGAATCATGTGTGTCCTAGAGAAGAAATGAGTTTTGCTATAACATCCAATAAACTTTCCAATGGATAGTGACTTTTGTCTTACTCTATAAGTAGACCTATATTATACAACAAAAATAATGAAATACATAATTTACCGTACAACACAATTGAACTGTTTGTCTCGCATATCCCAAACAAATGAAACAAAGCGTCGTTGAACTTACCTATAAAAGAAATAATAGAACAAACATTTAGTAATCGAATTAAACTCTTATACAACATTTATGTTACTAAATATACATATTGATATCTAACTAAAATAGAAGTAGCATAATACTGTAAAATTACCTCATTAAATAAAATACATGATTGAACACACATGTACAAGTTTAATTAAAATTGCGCATTGTACAAATTTTAATTAAACATTGGTTTAAAAATTTCATTTTGTTGTTTTCATTGATGTTTCAATTTCGATACCATACAATCATCAGGCTTATAGAGTACACCATATTGGTTCTTAATTATCATTATTATTTATTGCAGCATCCAAAAAGAATAGTGTGTTCGAGATAAATCAAGATTATATAAAAAACTTCGTTTTTTAAGGACAACCTTTTATTCAAGGCAGAGCCAGAAACAATAAGTTTTAGGTTTCAGTTTCCATTCGCAGTTTTAGTATTTGAGCTATTAATTTTAAAAAATGGTGTTTCTCTTCCCATTAAAATATCGATATTAAATTTGATACATAATTCTATATGAATATTTCAGTAAAAATTCTAAAATTCTAACATTGTTACATATATAAAATCATTAAACGCAAAAAAATAAAATCCTTACTAGAGAAAAAAAAATTCTAAAATAACTGCATACATTTATCAATCACACGTAATAGAAAAAAAAAGATAAGAGAAAAAGCGTCACCCTGTATATATATATATATAAAGTCTCTAATGTCTGTTACTCATTCTTAAAACATGCGAAACTTGAGACCCACACACACGAAAAACAAAAACGCATCGATAAGACAACTTTTTAAACAAATGCATATTGGGAACATCCCATCATCACACTGATAACCAAATATTAAACCAAATTTAGTACGTAAATAGCTGAGAGAGAACAGTACTACGTACTGTACTTAAAAAAACTACAACCAACATTGTAAGAAATAACTTTTACCAAAACAAAAAAACTTTTAAAACAAATTATATACAATTTAGCGGATACAAAACTATAATAATTATGATTTACATAATTACAGTAGACGCTTGCTAATCCGATTATTTCTTGCACAAAGGGGTGCCGGATTAGCGAGACACCAGATTACTGTATTATAATTTATAATTATAAACCACCATGTAAAAGCTTCAGTTTTGAAATTTGGGTCTTTACAAAACAAATAAATGTACTTTGGAGAATTTTTCGAAAAATCCCCCAATATGTTTAAATATGTTTTTTTCATATTCAAACCAAATCCTGTTACGTATTAAACTGTACAAAATATTAAAATTGTTCAAAACTGTACAGAACCACAAATTTATACAAAACTGTACAGATAAATGATTACCGGTAGTTATTTGAAACCCTCCTTTGTAAATTATTTATACAAGTATTTTTTTTTATAAAAATATAAAACCACCAAATGAGTACATTTTATCGTACAAAATGCTTACAATACATGAACAACTGTGGCAAAGTGACACAACGTATTTTTCTAACACATCCGCAAAAAAAAAATTCAACAATAAAAATAAAATGTACCAACGAAAACAAAGCGATAAATCCACATGCTAACTTCAAGATCTAAATTTTGTACTGTACAAAAATCATACAACTTCAAAATCTAAATTATGTGAAACTATCTACACACAAACAAAAGTTGGAAATGCATTCAATTTTTCACACCAACCAAACTGTACTAAAACCATATACTGCATAACAAAAAATGTACTCTCATTACAAAAAAACCGTACTCTACACAAAAAAAAAAACTACTATAACAAAAACAACGTCGAAACATGTACAGTATGTCCAAAAAAAGGAAAAGTGAAAACCCATAATCTTGGAAAACTTGCAAAAAGAAGACTCTTCGTGTTAACTCTACAGTGTGCGCAGTTAATCGTGACCAACGGCATGTGTCCTAGGCCCTAGGAGTGTGGGGCATGTGCCCAGGGGGGAGGGGGGAGAAGACCACTCCCAAAAACGCGAATCCCTCATTCAAAACGTACTAGGCCAACAGCTGGCAGGTAAAAGCTCTCTGCACATTTCTTGTATATATCGGAGAGGAGAGGTTAAAAAGCGCATAGACTTTTACCCTCGTCCCGAAACAGCAGCAGCCCACACTATGTTATGTGGGGGGCAGCTGTTCCTCCAAAAAGCCCCCTTCTTGTAAAAACCTAATTCCCTTGTCCTCCCCTCGTGGGCCAAAAAGACATCTGCCAACCATAGCTTGAAAACACCAGGAAGAAGAAGAAGAAGAAGAAGCGTGGGTGAATGTGTGTGCATAGACTTGGGACACAGAGAAGAAGCGTGTGTGTGTGTGTGTGTGTGTCTGTCTGTATGTCAGCTGCCGAGAATATACCCTTCGCTGTAACGTAATACTCCGTTTCCTGGATGCACAAAAACTCAATAGAATTCGGCTGCTGCTGCTTCTGCTGGGACCCTTCAACGGAGCGGAAGAGAATCATTCATTTCCAAGTTGTCTTCCAACATGGGACACCAAGAGCCCACCAACAATGCTCAGAGTCAGAGCAGCTCCTCTCTCTCTCTCGACATGCCAACCATCTTCATCACCCCAATTTTGCTTTTTTTTTAACACCACCAATAAAGCTTCGTTTCCCAATTTTCGCTAAGCTAGCTAACGATACGTACATAACATAAATACTGTACCAAGTCCTCGACTAACGATACAGCATAGCCATCTACGTAATCATCATCATATCATAATACTGTACATGTACACTTACAGTGCAGAATCACAGTCAAAAAAAATGTCACCACCATATGGGCAAGATAAGAGATTCAAGTCAAAATAGCTTTTTTTTTTGAAGCGATTCATTGAAAATGTACAGATCTCAGTGCGAAAACCACGTTTTCAAGCGACTTGCCTTAAAACATAGCGTTAGTCAAAGTAGCTTCTGTAGAAGCAGTTCATTGAAAATGTCCAGATCACAGTGCAAAAGTTTTCAAGAGACTTGCCTTAAAACATAGCGAAATTCAAGTTAATAGCATGTTTTGAAATGATTCATTGAAAACGTGCAGATCTCAGCTCATCATGTAAACTTTAATGTTTCATGCTGAAAAGTTAATTCAGTTTCAGGCCATGGGTGTATGCAAGCTTAAAAGTGTGCATTCAGTAGTTTTATTTGCAATTAATGTTATAATAAACACACATTGATCTCATATAAGTGGTTAACATCTTTTTGTTGACTGACCCTGTTTAACTAGAAGTATGTCCGTCAAATAATGACGAATAATGTTTCTCCATCACGCAGTTCATTATGATTAATTAAATTTTAAATCGTCAAGTTTAACTTCTACAGAGATCAGGCAAAACTTTTATGAAAATTCACTAGTTTCCAACCGAAATCATCTGACGCACTTTGATTTCAAATCCTCTTTTACATTCAACGTCGTATACAGTCGGCTTCAATGGAACTATAATTTGTTGTTTAATTTGTCAAGAACCGTCCGACGTTTTCTTTCATGCAGTCGCTATGGAAGAGCCAAATGATCTTACTGGCTAACTATGAGAGGGCTGGCAATTAATATTAAGAAAAAGCTCAGATGTATCTACAGCAGTGTGGTCTTCGAACTTTATTTTCAAGGAGACACACTTTATTTCATGCAAAATTCTCACGACACACTTGATGTATGCATGGGGGAGGAGGGGTGACATTATTATACATGTTTCAAACAAGCTTCTAGCAACTCAAACCAGTAAACGTATTTAACACGTGGTATGCTATTTGAAAAATAACGATTTTTAGTCATATTATTTGTCGATAATGTAGTATACGGTAAAATAAAATGACAATGAATGGGTGACTGGTGGCGCATTAGGATACTTGGGGTCGCGGCACACTGGTTGAAAACCACTGATCTACAGTATGTCTGTGCTTCTGTGTCTAACATGAAAATTTAACATCAGTTATAATGAAAAAAACCAATAAAAAACCTTGGAAACGTATACTATACCAATTATACTTTCCATACTTATGGTACTTATAGTATACGTTTCCAAGGGTTTTACAGCAAAAAAATTTAAATACTGTATAATATACAAAAAATAACAATTACTGTAATTAAAATGATCTCAAGCACATTCCTTATATACAGATATAATGTGACATGCATAACACAACAAAATCCATTTTCGATTTCTGCACGTTTCGATTTATGCGAATTCAAATTTATGAGTAATTCGATATCCGATTTATGCGAGTTTTTGAGAAATTCCATTTATTTTAATATTTCTGCACGTTTCGATTTACGCGAATTTTGATCAATGACAAAATTTCAATTTATCACTGAGTAATTCGATATTTAATTTATGTAACTTTCGATTACTGTAATTTCCGATCTATTTATATATACGTTCTTGTACGACATTGAACTTATTGGGATTTTGTTTTATATTTATGCGAAGGACTTATACAGATCTTGCTTTATGCGGTTGTTTTTTTTTTGGTACATTGGACCATCCAGTAGGCCTATATCATAAACACGCACACATTTGTAGATTGGTAGTAAAACGTTCAATTCCCAGCTCGCTCACAAGTGAATCTAATATAAAAGAGCATTGAAGAATGGAAACGTACAAAACAGTATTGTTTAAATCCGGGTACTTTGCATGGTGAACACGTTTTATGGTCTATGGAGTTGATAGTTGTAGTAATGTAGTTGAAATAGAGTAGCCAGCTTATTTTAGTTAAAAAATTTACGTGTTTTTAACCAATCCAAACTAGTTTCAAATTACATGAAAATTTGTGTTTTTTGTTTACTTTTATGTGTTGTTATTTGGATCTGAAACAAACTTACTTCCGTTCTAGTAATAATAAAAATAAAATAATGTGTGCAAATTTGTTGCACAACATAAAACAAACCAGAATCTATTATTTATCATCCTCATCATTAACAACAAATGGCGCCTTAAATTAAATATTTTCTAAAAAATGATACGTTTTTAAGTTTAGTTGGTTAGAATAATATTTCTTGTACTGTATAAAATTAAAATGTCCTCGACTAACACAGAATAGTAGATACCGTACTCGGGGCTGCAGTACAGTGCTTCACTTCTGACTTGCATGCAAAGGCTGTCACCGTTTTCTCTGTCATTAGTGACGAGACGCATTCAGAAATTACGCAATGATTATCGTAAACAAACTACAAAATATGTCTGAGAAATGTAAACAGTTTAAGAGGCAGTTTCAAGATGGCCAAGAGAGGTGCACATTATAACTACGGAGACTAAACTAGTAATTATAAAACGGACATGGAAACGTCAAAGTCCGTAGGCATTCTTCAAGTAGGCCTATCCGTTCCAACGAACATGTTTCACAGAAATACATCGTATATTCAACACCGTTGAACTTTATGTCGAAACTTTTGAATTAACCGCGTTAAGTCGAGGATTCACTTCACCATTTTCCTTTTTTATATATCATTTTTTCACTCGCCTCACTGTACAAAACGATTACATTTGGCTGTCATTCCGGATAACATCAGAGTCTTCTGGTAGTTTCTACCGGTATTGTTTTTTAAACTGGCACAAGTAAACAATGCTTGAAATGAAACTCTAAAATACTTTTATCTAATGATTTACTAGTCTATTAACTACAACACGTGCTAATTAATCTAACCTTAATCTGATAAGCTGATGTACATAAATATGTATCTGGTAAAGTTCGATCTGGTAATTTCATCTAAAAGTATCTGGTGATTGTACAAAGTACAATGCATTAACCCTTGTTTAATGTAACATGTCTACGTATACATACATTATACACGTACACATAAAATGTGTAATGTATGTGTAATACACATACAAACACTATAATACTGTTCAGTGTGAAACTGAACAACATTCTGCAATACAATACCAGTAATCCAATGTGTTATCATGTTTTGAGAGTTAAAATTCCACAAAACCGTTATCGGACGATAACCACAAAAAGATTACAAGTTCTTTATCTATGCGAGAGTTACGTTCAACAAATCATCGCATAAATCGAAATTCTCAATTAAAAAGTTCTGAATCAGCAAAACCGTAGTGAACAACAATTCCAGCATGAGAACCAGCATGTGCACCACATGTGGTACACATACATTGTAATGAAATAGAAGACACACATAAGGGGAGGACAGGAAAGTTTGATCACTTGCACACAACCATGCACAAAAAAAAAAACATCGCATAAAAGCGAATTTTCTCGAACCACTTAAATTTTAAACATTTTAAAACTATATAGATACAAACTAATGTTGCAGCCTCTGGATTTGAACTTGCCAATCTCCAGATATGCAGTCTATCTACTGTTTAACCACATGGCCACGATTTCACTTTATTATGTCCAACCCGTCCATAATAACGGGGAATTTTCAAATGTAACAAATTTAACAACATAACAGTTGTTTCCATAAACACAAATCTTTATAAAAATAAAACTTGGTTATGGAAACTGAGAATTTTAGACAAGTTCCTAACACTATCGCGAAAATCCAATAGCCAAATTTCGATCTACAAATCAACTTTTTCAAATCTAAGCCCTTCATTCTGACACTAAGAAGAAAATTCAGATATATCATAATTTTGAAACTATTGGAACCTTAATTTGTGTGAGCGAAAGTTACAAAGACCGATTACCAAAACACACTAGTAGGCTTATACTGTATGTTAAAAACAAATGTAAACTATAAAATAAAATAGTGTTGTATTATATGTATATTATATATATACAGAGTGATTCACGACAACTATTCCTAACTTTCAGAGGCGATAGAGGGCATATGATGAAACATTTTTTAATGACAAACTCCAGCAAAAATCCATTAATAAGATAAAAATTACGGAATTTTTTATGACGTATTTGGTAAAAAATTATTCTGATAGTAATAATCATAAACCAACGCGTTACATTCCACATTGAGAGTATATGGACTTTTCATTGGCATAAGTTATGTTGCATCTCGTTATGAAATAATTTTCGTTTATTGTTAAAAAAAATGTTGCACGCTCTCTTATCACCTCGGAAAGTTAGGAATGGTTATTCTGAATCACCCTGTATAAAAACACACAAGTTAAATGGTGTTTTATTTTCAATCGCTTGTTCTATGACTATGTTGTCATTCATCCTATGGATCGCAAACTGTAATAAAATAAAATATGACAAACCCAAAAAAACATGTATAAATACACACTGTATATCAAGTGTATTGATACTTTGTAAGCAAGATTTTCACACAACAAAAAAAACAATTATAATGTCCTAATCAAAATACTAGAAACAATGATTAACGTGTATAATGAAATATCATTTTTTCGATAAAAACAAAACAAAACCAAGGATTAAAAAAACCCTTTCCCTCAAATTTGTGTAACAACGTTGTAGTTTTCGATAAATACCTTTACAAAAAATAAATAAATAAATAAATAAATAAACGACCTCAAGATTATCTAAAACACAAAACCAAACAAACGTAAACACCAGTTTATCTCTTATCATCTGCAATGCATACGATAAAATAACATTCGAACTGTTGAAAATCCAGAATAATAATCCATGTCGGATTCATGCAGATACTTAAACTACACGTTTTATTCTACTTAACAAAATCACCTCAACATAGCAAAACAACAAAAACAAAAACTCATCTCCAGTAACAAGAACGTGAAACAACTATGTTTAAACATCAACGATGAGACCGAATCCTAAGCAAAATCAAGGTGTCTTCTTTGCTATTATCGAATACGACGACGACGACGACGTGAGTTCTCAAGATAAGAAAACGTCCAACTGCTTAGCGATTCTGGTCACAGGGTTGTCGTTGCATGTAAAGGGTGGCCCGCGGTAAACAGAGGGCTTTCAAATGCCACGTGCCTCTACAATACAGGCTTATATACGCCAGGTTGCTCGGTGATAGTAGTCACGGGTGGTGGTGGTGTCGTATTGAGGAGCTGAATTAAAAGGATGCTCGACACGCTCTTTCTCCGAAAAAAAGCCTAACTGGTTTAGCTTAACAAGTCAACCACTACGCTTTTACTATTTACTACCAGCACCAGTTAGTGAGCTACTTTTACTACTACTACGCAGGGCAAAAGTTAACAGCCCTCGTGTGCACGCCACACGAGCAACTTTCATTCATCGATATCGATAAGTCGATCGTGTTTTTTTCTTCTTCCACTTCTTGTTTTGTTAGTTTGCCCTATAATTTCACAATTCGATTCGCCATCTACAAATCTTTACGTTTTAGTTACTCAAAAACAAAAATAATCACGAGATCTAATAAACCGTCTTACACAGTGTATAAAAAAAGTTCTCGAAAAATTAAAATAAACATTAAGGTACTGGTAACCGGAAAAAAAAAATATGTCATAAACACGAGATTTTAATAATAAGACGGTTTGTTCAAAAAAGTTCCCGGAAAAATAAAATAAATAACTTGTAGGGAGTAAAGAAATAATTTTAATTTCCCAGGAACGTTTTGAATTCCTTTCGTATTATGATGAGCAATTTGTCACCCTCGAGGAGCTCGTTTTACGTTCAAAATACTTCAATACTTCGAAAAACGATCATGTACTTGTACAGTATGTATAGTATATGTTACCAGCAATGTACAGAATGCAGATATCCTAAAAAAAAACAGAATGCTCCTTTTGGCAAAGTATGAAATAACATCTTGTACACAACTATCTTATAGGTTTGCATCATCATCTTTTCTTTTGAAAATATGAATCCAATATTTTAGGCCTAGATTAAACCTGGCTTAAATTCTCAATTTACCTAACTATTTCAATGCTAATTTCATACATTGCATAAACCACAGCTGGATGCCAGAAATTCACATGGGATGCCTGAATTCTATCCATTGTCAGTAATACAATTTGATTTACCATCTAGGCCTACTCTCTTTACGTTTTAGTTACTCACAAGAAAGGTCATGATCACGAGATCTGATAAAGCGTCTTACACGAGTCATATCTCGTTTTACGTCGTTTCGATTTGGATACGTCGATTTTTCTTAATACATGTACTGTACTGTACTGCATAAGTGAAAATAGTCGACTAACTGTTAGTTTGTCAGTCGATATAAAATTATTGAAAAGATGTAAAAATGTTGAACTATCGAATGACTTACAATAGAATGATTTTCCTATGCAGTGATAATGTTATTAGTTATTTCTTTATACGGCGGTTTGCAGGGGGAGAGGAGGTCTAGGTCATTTTTATAGTTTTATTCGACTTACATACATCGTTTTTCCACTCAAGTCGCAATTCTTAGAAGAAATTAATGACGTAAAGCAAATACATATACATATACATATGTACTGTATATGTATAAAAAATATGCGAAAACACAAAACACAATTTGACATCGTCGCTGTAACTGCAAAACCACGTAACTGCACTTTTCCAGAGATCATAGATTCTGATGTTGATAGAATGGTTACACGTTCGCTCACTTTTTTCAGTTGAATAAATGTTTTAGTGTCTACAGTTTGCTAATCAACAACTTTTTGCCAGAAAATCAAATTACAAGTCTTTGGACGTGAATACAGTTTCTTCACCTTTTTTCCCTGTAAAAGTTGGTTTTTGTCTGTTACGTGGTTTTGCAGTTTTACAGCAACGATATCTATTATATCTAGGTAGGTATATAATACATGTACATGTATATCTTACCTATGGAAAATATTGTGACTGTTCATGTACTTCTGCATCTTGCTGAGCGGTGACAGGAGTTCGTCTGTTTGGTAGATGGCATCTTGAGACGAATCGTCGATAGCCATGTTGCTGTTCGGATCGTCTGAATAAAAGAATAAACAAATCAAAGAAATTAAAACAGTGCTAAACATCACACACATACATATTCAAGCTTAAATTACTAAAAACAAACACAACAGTCGGTTGATGCTATAAACAGTTAAACAGGTATGATGTGATGATATAGTCAGAAATACCGAAAACTTTCAAGAGCTTCCTACACCATACTGCAATAGAAAATACCATACTGCAATGGTATGTCAAAACACCATACTGCAATGGTATGTCAAAACACCATACTGCAATGGTATCAAAATACCATACTGCGATGGCAATGAGTCAATTTAGGAATGATATGTCCACTCGATAGGGACCAGTCATGCTAGATTACTAGAACACACAGTAACACACTTGAAGTACAAAACCCGTACAAAACAGTACTCACAACCTCTTCAGTTTTAGTATACACCTATACCTCGTTATACGGCCTAGATACGTTCCGGAAAAGTTGGCCACAAAGCGAAAAGCCGTATAACGAATCAATTATTTTTTATTATTGACAGCATTTATTTTTGGCCGTATAACGAAACATTGTAGGCCGTAAATCGAAAAAGTGTCATAATTAAAAAAGGCCGTTATAGCGAAATGTCGTATAAAGAGCGGCCGTATAGCGAGGTATAGGTGTATTTGGCAACAGGATCAACACAATACTTATTAATACATCGATTATAATCAATCTTGTAATTGAATTTTAAACACTCTTTAGCTTTAATTAACACTTGATTCTACATTTTACTTAAGTGCCATTCGACTTAAGATGTACCCATAATCCATTATACATCATATTAAGTACCATTCGGGCTTTTATAACTTTTACACAAAGACCTCCATAAAACAAGTTAAGATCTTACTGTATTCATACAATCATCATATCTCGACGTACAATCATCTTCGAACATTCTTACAATTACATCATTTTAAAAGAATTAACGTATGACGCACCAACGATATGTAATTGACACTCAAATATCTTGCAGCCTTTGGAATCCTTTCATTATGGGCTATGGGGTAAACGAGATAAGCCCAAACAAGATAAATCTGCTTTGTACACCAAATTAACAAAAGTCATTCGAATTCAATCACTGTACCATACTTTGTTGCACCCTAGCCGTAATGTAACCAGCCCAAAACAATATACCAAACACCTAACTTATTCAGTGTGTCCCAAAAGTCATCACTTGAAATACACGAAACGGTACGGTTTTTAAACAAAAAACCTAGCATGCACTGTACTATAAGTTACTACAGTGCAATACTTTTATATAGGTTCTTGTGTTTAAACAAGTCACCAGATATAAGGCACCACATGTCTATGGGTTAAGTTAGTTGAAACAAACAAAAATGTATTAATTTTATGATTAATAATAGAATCGATTGAGTATGTATAAGCTGTTTAGGTTAGTTAAACAACCTCATATGCCACTCCCATGATCATGGATGTTGTTTAATAATACATAAGTACTATGTATTCAGCATATCATAATGTGTAATGATGTTACGAAACTACCACAATCAAATATGATTTCCGATCACTGATAACACCAACGTAATTGAACCCAAATAACTATGGGTTGCCATTAAATAAAAGCTTCCATTTCGAACTTTCACTATATATACAAACCTTTCAATCAACACTCAATATAATCACATCCCTATATAGTTATATCAAAACTCAGTTAACAGTACGACCATATTACTTACTTAACACCATAAGAAAAGCACGTCTCATTGCTGCTGACCAATATGATTAGTTAAGCTAAATTGACAATAATCGCAAATCTTGCAACTGTGACATCACTTTAAAAGGCTACTAATACCATCCTGCCAATAACACTTAAGTATTTGAAAAAATATCATCCCACTAATAGATCACAGCAAACATTTAAAACAACACCACATTTTAATTAATAACCTAATACAACTCTAATGGATATCACCGTACTTCACAAAATAACAACTAGCAATTAATTAATCGTGTAACTATCAATTTGATTTTACAAGATTTAAAATCAGCTTATACCATTTAATACCGGTAAATAATGTAACCCATATCATCCTACTAGTAGAATTCCACTGTACAATATTATAACTTATTTTTCTCACTGCATATCATCCTACACATAATAACAATTGAATTTCTTTTTTAACATATAACATTATAACCAACATAACTTCGAATACCAATTAATGAATATTTATTTGATATCGTATAAAATACAACCATAATCAACATATCACTATTATAAACTTATTAGGTTGAAACTAAATTAACTTTTAAATATCATCCTACTGATAACTATTACACACCACCTTTCGGAATAGATTTTTTTTTAATGATTTTTATGAATCAAGTGTGATGAGTGCGATAATGATCAATAATAGTTAATAATAAATGACGATAAACATTAATCACACGATAAAAAAGACGATAATACAAATAACGCAGCATATTATATTTCTTCCCACAAAACAAATTATCCACATTTTTTTGCAGCTACTAACCAGAACGAAATTTAACGTGAACTTTTTGCTTTGACATTCGACACGAATTAATATTGGAAAAAGAAGAAGAGATCCGGGCACTTGGGTTATTTTTTAGTTCAAATATATCGGGGTGAGTTTTAGTACAAGGTATTTCTACATGTATCCGTACTGGCGTAAAAAAATGAAAATGCGACTTGGGTCATTTACCATATAGCTCACACCCGGTGGTGCTTATGGGAGGCTTGGTTAGGTTTAATGGTATGTCATGGATTAGATAACCAAACAAAATCGCATAATAGAGAATTTTTTTTCTTTTCCACCAGTATGTACAGAAGCATATATTATTATTATTTCCCAAACAAGTACCGGTACATTAAAAATGTTTTTTTAAGCATCTGTCATATACAGATATAGGCCTACTGTATATACATACAGTACATAATGCAATCTCTGGGTAATTTCGATATTCAATTTATACGTTTTGACTAATTCTATTTTTCTTTATTTCTGCACGTTTCGAACCTATGCGAAATTTGGTTATAAAATATAAATGCGAATTTAGATTTATGCGATCATTGCGTAGTAATTCGATATTTGATTTATACGAGTTTTGAGTGATTTCACTTTTAATTTCTGCAATTTTCGATTCATTTATTTATGTATGCGACTTTTTTTCACAATGAACTTGTGCGGTTATTGAATTATGTGAAGGACTGACTGATGTGGTTCTCGTTTTATGCGTTTTTTTGGGTGCATTGGATTATACAGTATATTTTCTTAAACGACTGTAGCTGGCAGTATACGTTCAATTTCCAGCTCGCTCGCTCACTGACAAACTTAACAAAACAAAGTGAAGCTAATATAGTATTAAAAATCCTAGCAATACACAATCAACATGACAGAAGTATCCTATTATGTAGTATGACGAATTAGTTACACAACAATTAGTGATTAAAATTCAGCAATTTCTCGATGTTCTCTCCTGCTATACTAAACAAAGATGATTTTTTGTACTATTGTAACCATAACTACATCAGAACGCGAATTTACACAGAAAAAAAACCATATACAAAATAAATCCTAACAAAAGGATCTACAATAGGCATATTTTTGTTCTGATAAATTAAGCTATAAAATTAACTATGGATCTTTTTTGTACTTTTGTATTGTGCATGTACGTAGGTGGATATACAGTATAAACTATAGACACTGACACTATAGGCTATATATATTTGTGTGTGTGTAAATACACAGCATGTATGTATGTATATACACAGGTATGTGTGAGACCGGCGAATAAGCAGCGCTTATACGCGAGGTCCACAAGTTGTTTTGTGTAAATACTAAAGTGATTGCAGC
>JAQIWH010004330.1:0-17309 GCA_034695005.1 Cryptops parisi | reverse complement strand
ATAAAGTCTGAGGGCCAAATGACATAGCTGTAAAAGCCAGTCGGTGCCCTCGTTAAACCCCAAGTACCTACCTATAGAAAACTAATACAATATGCGTAATAAAATAACAAAATTGTTTTTGTACCGTACTAGTAATCTTAACTAAATAGAACAGAGCAGTACTTGAAATTCTAAATTCACTGTTTTATAAAAAACTTTTTTGACTTAACCTTTTACTAGGCAAAATCATTAGTTAGTGAGTTCTACAACAAAATACTTTATACAAATTTACAATCATTAAACAAATATCTAAACAATTTCAAAGCTTGAATAAATTCATAGTGTAGTTCTATAGACCTATACAACATCGAACAATCATTTCCGGTTCGCTATAGTCGCTTTCGATAACGAATACCATACTACAGCTTGATCATGGCAAATTGATTAATTACCACACCATTGATTAATCACCAAACTTATGCGGTATAAACTGGTTAGCGCAAATTATTATATTCTGGGATTGATCCAGAATTTCAAAGGAAGCAAATTTAAAAACTTCTTGTAGTATTAGTCATTTGAACTCGTTATCTAGAAATGATATACACCCAATCATTAGAATTTTAGAAAACTAATAGGATAAGCGCAAAAAAAAAAGTTTCAAATTAAACGAGACAAGTCACTAGAATCAATACATTAGTTTGTGAAATCATTTTGTTCCATCATCATTAGTAGGGAAATTGGTATGAATACAAGATCATCCAATAACAATGCCAATTTAATTCTTTTTAAATTGAAAATAAATATTCATTAGAAAGCCAATTTGAACATCATTAGTGTGTAAAACCTGGTCAACCTTTTGTATGCTTAGACATTGTACAATGATTTACTATTTTTAAAAAAAACAATACAAACAACCCCAAACCAATTAATTATGTAGTACTCCGTTTTCTATATATAAATAACTAATTTGTTGAATCTATAAGAATTGCTTCTCCATGAACGGTTTCTTTTCTTATTTCAATAAAGATCGTGTTACAAATTAGAAACAAAAAAAAAATTAAAATCAGAATACAAGGATTCAACGATTAGTAAATTTAATCAACTGAATCAATCAGCTGAATGCAACTTATACCAAAATTTTAATCATGGAATTGTTACCTACAATACAATGTCTACCTACAAGGTCTACATTACAAGGTTGCTAGGTTGCTATACACAGGTGGACCATTGAAACAAAACTGAAAACTTACAGTATTTATTGTTTTAACTCATGCTGCTCCACAACATTCGTTAAAATTATTTATTAGTTTACTTCATGTTGCTACGCAACATTCGGTACAGTTGAACACATATTTACGAACGTGTTTTGCTTGGGACATTTGTTTTTCAACAATCTAATCTTTCAGCAACATTTAACACACTTCATCATTCAAAATTATTTAAAATTTAAATAGCCAACTCACTGCAAAACAAAGGGTAGAGGCTACGTGGTGAGCATTTATTGTCGTGAGCATGCATTGTAAATCATTTGCGTCACTAAAAAGCAGAGATAGTGGAAGAGCAATTTTCATGTGTTTCATGGTTGCATGAAAAACGACTCATCCCGTTCCCCCCTGAGGACACTTTCGTGTCGCAAATGTGTAGGTGCTCCCGTTTGGAGTACACGAGCTAACCACCCACCAAAATTCAACTTCCTAGGCTTTCTGGTTTTGGCGCTACAAAATGTCTCGATCAGATGAAAAACTACTTGTCTTACTTTCTACTGTAGGATGATATATAATGTGTGTGTATGTTTATAAACACATTTTTCTATGCAGCAAAAGTGATTGTTTAGTAGTTGTTAGGCAACTTTAAATTCGTATTAAGTTAACCACGCAAACAACTAAATTCACTTTTGCTGCATAACAAAACTGATATGCAGTGAAGCTGCTGCAAAAGTATGGCACTTTGTATGGTGTATTGCTGGATACTTTTTTTCTCAGTTGAATTGTTGTAAATAAATGAAACGACTGTGAATTCTGTCTATAAGAGCTATTGTTTACAACTTTGTAAATATGACTCGATACCTACCACGCATTATTCAAAATTTAACAATGTGGTTGCCTTGAATATTCATTACAAAGTCAATAAAAATAGCACAATTGGAAAGACCTCCCTCAAAATGTTATATCTAAAACTCAGAATTTTTATTATATTAGGTTTGCGAATATAAAATTGGGAACGCTTAGCTGGGACCCCCTATGTAAGGTAAGGAACCCATATTTTTCCCCCTCCCCCTTGGTTCTACTGTTAGGACCAGTATGGACTCTGCCCAGAGCAAATCAAACAGAGCTAGTTTTGAAAGTTTGGTTGTCCAGGAAACTTCTGTTTAAATTTTTTATGAAGATGTTTTGTTTTCTCGATGAGATGGGTTCTTTGCAGACTCATTAATCTTCACGACTAGTGAAAGCGTTATTTTTGTAGTCTCTACATGATATGGGCTTAAGTACAGTGACAGTTAAAGGGTTTGTGAGTTCTGCGCCACCGGGTTCACTTTTTGAGGAGGTAGGAGCTGTGATGTCAGTTTGAAGGTTTGTTCCTAATTTCGTCCCCCCTCATATTCCTTATTTCATTCAGGGGAACAAATTAAGAGCTTATGGTAAAAAATGGATTCGCTGCAGAAAATATTTCACGTGTATGCATAAAACATGATTTGGTGTTTCTTTTCAACTAAACTTCATCAACTCGTGTTTGAAGTTTTCTATAAGTATAAAATGTGGTATTAATTCACTACATTCACTAATTATGTTCACCTCTGTAGTGACCTTTTGTAAATAATAAGAATAAACTTAAACAAATTAAAAAACACTTTAATTACCTCGTTTTTTTTCGGAATTTTTCATAGGGACGAAATTAAGAACACTTTTTTTTTTGTGTGCGTGTCACATTTGAAATTAATTTTTTTGGGTACTAACAAGTGATTATACAGGCGATTTTTCTTGGTTTCCAGATAAATGGATAGTTAATGAAGGTAATGTAAAAACTTTGAGCTCTTAGGTCATTTAATACGGTGTCGAGGTAAGAAAAAGTGAATTGTGGGCGATATATTGGCCCTTTACCTTATATATAGTTTATATCGTCTTGTATTTAACAATACACAGTAATAGTAATATTATAGTACATATATAATATAGACACACAGTATATGGTAGAGTATAAGTTACTATTTATTTGGGTGTGCCATTAATTAGTGTTGTATCACTTTCTGCCACTTAATGATGTTTTCAAATAAAATAACAATAGATAAATAAATTATTATGTTATTATAATTACCTTGCAAGTAGGGAATGGCCTTACACATGGCCTCACCAAAGATGAATTCTCGAAGCAGGGTTCCAACCAAGGTAAAGGGCATGCAGAAAACCCCCAGCAGAAAATCACTCACTGCCAAGTTGAGCAGAAAAACGTTGGTCACAGTTCGCATTCGCTTGTTTTGCACCAGTGTGACGATGACAAGCACGTTGCCAACCACGGACAAGAAAAAAATGATAGCATACAAAGAGATTCGCACTTGACTTTCAAGAGAAAGTCCCTTCGGACCCAAGTTGAGGCTGGTTACGGTAGATATATTCAACGTCATGTTCCGATCCGTACCACAACATGTACTGTTCTGTTCTGTATCGTTCAGCAGAAGCAATTCCATGTTTACTTTCGGTCAGTTGTACTCAGTGCATGTATATCAAAACGGATGCAGAAGGTTGCAAAACATCAGTTGAGTAAGATTAAAGAAAAAGTTTTGTTGTTTTTCTTATTTGCATCTGCAATCTCGTTACACAACGAATCAAAAAGGACTGCCAAAAAGTAATAAAAATTTAGTTACCCCATCACCAAAATAGTGATTCAAGTTGACAAGAAAGTTTTTTTCTAAGCAGTAGACATTACTACAAATTTGTTTTCTTTGATTGAAACGTTTTCGTCTGGAAATGCATTTTGATTACCAATTTGAAATTCATCGGACATTCCTCCGTTCTCTACGAGATATCCATTCACAATTTCTTATAATGAAAAAATTCCAATGCAGCCAAGTTTCGCTGTTCGGAAATTTGTGCCGTTTGTTTAGATCACATCTTCGATATAAAAACACAGATGTGAAATAGGAAAAAATAAATAAATTGTAGGTTGTGAAATAATTGCAAAGCCATCGAGTCTCGCCTGTGCAATTAAATTTAAAGCCAAACAGCGTTCGTTTATCTCAAACGATAATAAGTATATCAGCAATCAATATACTCTGGTTAACAAATATCGATTGATTGGCAGTTTTAAATTACATTTTAAAATAATCACAACACGTACAACAAATTTTCAATTCGACAAAAAAAGTTACGAAGTGTAAACCTGCATTATTTGCTTGTTGATAACAACCTTCAAAGACAAAATGTAAAATATATAAATACTAAAATTCCAATATATAAAAATTATTTTAAATGAAAATAAGTAAATACTATATTATAAATACTATAACGTTTACTTAAGAAATTATTCTCATTTATAATTCTTATGACGATTGTAAATAAATTGTAAATATACTATTGTTGTATTCAGATATATATGCAGAACCCAGTTTGTTCGTTAAATAAAAAATTAAAATAAATAAATAAATAAATTTCTATCTATGTAAAAACGACATAAAAAACGACGTAAAAAATATTTAAGTTTAAGACACCGAACTTTGTAATCCTTACTTGGGATGATGTTGTAGTTCATCACCAAATTGCATCAACGTTGTGGATACCGAAAAGTACCATTGGAGGTTTGTACGACAATTAACATATAGGATGTAGCAATAGACGAAAGCTCCAAACTATTCTGCATACATCTCGAAACACGACCATCTGATTTCTGGACCGATTCTTGAAATGGGTTGACATTTAGAAGACAGTCTGCACATGGACCAGTGAGGGCGCTACGGAACAGCAAGCCACCGAATATAATTCGCTGAAAATATTGAAAAACAAAATGAAAAAATTCCGTGAAAAAAGCATCATCGTGAGGCAAAAGTCGGAGAAAAACTAGTGGCGAAGAACTAGATGACAAGAAAATTCCCAATGAAGAAACGAATGCGAGTTCTCAGATTGGCTGCAAAAGGTGAATTGAGAAATGAAATGATGCTAGCCTCTAGCGGCTGATGCCATTGATTTTTCTTTGTCAGAATAGCAGCAACTGCTGGAAAAGTGACGTCATGTCCGACCTTCCCACCACAGATCAGCTGAGTTCCGATGTGGCTAAGCATCAATCAAATAAATTTTCATTCAACTCGTTTGTTAACCTTGAAATGACTACCATTCTTTATGCTTTACCGAATATAAAAAGTGACTCGAGTCACCACATTGGCAGGTATGTCACTATTACTGGTGACGCCGTCGAGGAGTAATGTGTAATGAACATGACTTTTTTTAAAAACGTGACAAAAATTCAAGACATATCAGATAAATAATAGATCGTAAGTAATATGGTGTAGGAGTGAGTAGGGAAAGTATCATAATGTTAAGTCTTTTAGAAAGAAAATTTCAAGCTACAGAGTTACGTTACATAAAATGAAGCACAGGAACCACCCCAATAAAAATGTAGTTCAAACAAACCATTATAACCTACAATTCATAAACAGTTAAAAACTACGTACTTAAGTCAAAAAGTAATAACTATCAAGGTCTCCAGACACACGCAATTTTCGGTGTGACAAATCGAGCAATTTGTGGACAACTGTGACGTAAGTTTCTTTCCAACCAGTTTTCATTGATTGAGTGAGAAGTTGACGTCATAGCTGTCCACAAATTGATCCACTTGCCAAGTCAAAAATTGCGTGACAAGAGGCCCTTATTATACAGTGGAATCCGGTTATTACAATCACGGATAATGTTACTCAATCGGTTATTGTTATTATCATCATCATCAGTCGGTCTCAAGGCCCTGTTTAATGTTTTATTTCTATCGTTTAATATTATCAGCCGGCTATTAGTATCAAAAAGCACTGGTCCCAAAGTGATCACAATAACCAGATTCTACCGTAAAAAAAAAAGCACAACTATTCTGCACTACGAATCCAGATTTGTCAGATACCCTGTACAGAATAACACATTTAGCGCTATTACTTGACCTGATAAATTTTCTCGTCCGGAAAATATATCACCGGCACATTTCAAATCTACATTATAAATCGTAACCGATAAACAAAAGGTGACGTTCTTCAATTTATGTGTTACCTCCAATTCATATTATTTTAATTTGGAACATTATTAATTCACTAAACCACTAATCTTAGTTATTATTAAATAGATCTAAACTATATACTATACAGTTGAGACCTATGTAACAATATACTATACATACAACGATCTCAACTCAAATCCATTTTGAACCTGACTACAATATTCTTTTTTCTTCAAATTTTTTTTCATCATCGTGTATTGTCAAAAGAGAAATGGTGATATAATAATACCTACCATTAGTGTTTGTGACACTAGCCCATTGAAAGGGAAGTAAAAACTGACATATAAAAAGAAAACTCGTGCAAAGTGTGGGTATGATGAAAAAACAAAAACAACAACAACAACAAAGTAGATGAAAGCCTGACACTGTAAGTGAAGGACTGACCTTAAGTGAGAGTAAATGTTTTATGAACAAAAGCTAAATATAGAGAAAAAATCGTTACCTGCTCTAGTTGAATCTGGATGACAAAAAACAATCGAGTACTTTCATTCATGAAGCGAAAAAAATTGATCACCTGCGGACACTAAAAAAAAAAAGATTTTTAAACTAAACTTTATACACAAAAAAGTGCAATAACAACAATATAGTAACAGGAGAAAACTTCACCCTCACGTGACATTTTCTCGAAACTGACACGGCATGGATCCGTCAAAATTTAATAGAAATTAAAGGTACCGCGGACTGTGTCTACGTTTCAAATTTCAGCTTTCTAGGATATCGGGAAGTTGGTCAAAATAAAACGCGAAAATGTTGAAGCGCGCGCGCACCCATATATATACAAACAACGGTCAAGCCAAAGTAAATAAAACGTTGCAAAAAAATTCTACAATTTGTAATAATAAAAAAAAAATTACACAAAAAAGTTTTACAAACAATCTTAGTAGTGCGTTTCATTCACAAAAACAAAATAAATTGACCACCCGCGGGCACCATAGGTAAAATGATTTTCCATGCAAACTAGAGATACAAAAAACCTGCAATGATAACATTACAAAAATTCCTCAAAGTTTCCTAGTACAATGTCTTGGGAAATCGATCATCGCCGGACATTCCATCCATGCTTTTCTTAAATTTGAAATACCATTGAGCAACTCAATAACCTCAGGTTGAATATTCGATGTTGTTTTTTTTTTATTATTATTCTAACCAGTTTTTTATTTTCGAATTCATCGTAATCATATAATCGCACAAGTCAAAACCCTAATGGGATTTATGTATCCTTCGTTACAATTAACCATTTATGTTGCGCGTGTCCTAGGTAGACAGGTGTACCACCTCTCCAACTAGATGCACTGAAAACGTTTGTGCAACATTCAATTGGTTATTGTTTGCGATATAAACAAACATAAAGAAAACAAATGTCTATCCTATCAATAGAGAGTAAAAAAAGCAAACACATTTTGTTTGTTTCTTTATTCTACCTTGACTAGCAGCTGCGATTCCCTATCGCCCGATCACCGTTGGCAAAATAACAAATTTTATCGAGGTTTTCAGCAATCTTGACAAGCAAACTTTGAATGAAATCCAAAACAATATTGACATTCTTGCCACAATTGTTCTCAAAACAGAGATGCTTTGTAGATTAATGGCAACAACAAAAAAAAGTTAAAGCAACGAAGTTGGTTTTTTTAGGAAAATAACATTCTTCTTGATCGTAGGAAAACCACTAAAAAAATAGCTTGTTGTTTAGCACGTTGGGGAAGATGCCGAATAAATAGTTTTTGAAATTTCACTGAATGGAGAATTACAATAGAGGAAAAAAAAACAAAACCATATCCATTACTTTCCCCTTAAAAGTTTCCTCGTCGATACAGGTAACTTCGATTTATGCGGAGAATGCGTTCCGAGAGATTCGCGTAAATCGAATTATGGCGTTAAACGCGGGATGTTGTTTTTGCAAGTGTTTGATGGTTTGAATTGTTTTGCAAATTATTTATTTTTTTATACGATTCATATTAGCTTCACTTGTTAGTGATTTTGTGAGTGTGAGTGAGTGAGCTAGCTGGAACTTGAACTGACATCTACAGACGTTTATGACAATAAATGTACATATACTCGACGCAAACAATATACTGCAATCTACTGTATAGTTTAATGGACCAAAATTCACATAAAATGTAAACCGCATGTAACGAAAATCGCATAAATCGAATCTAAAATTGCAAAAATCTAAAATAGAGTTTCTCGAAGCTCACTTTATAAGTCTAATGTACCAAAACTTGCATAGAACTCGAAAATGAAATTTTCAAAAACTCGCTTAAATCGAATATCGCGTTATTCGAAGATCACATTAATCGAAATTCGCGTGCATAGAAATTCACATAAATCAAAACTATGTATAAAACATATTCTTAAAAATCATTTTTAATATACTTGTGATGCATATGTTACCGTCCATGTATAGAATCCAGGCATTGTATAGAATGCTTAGCCTCACTTGACAAAGTATAAAAATTAGCATTGGAATAGTTATGTTATTCAAGTTTAAGTTGGGTTTATAATTAGGTCTAAATTTATGCTTAATTGTTTGTTTGTTTTTTTAGAAAAAATAATGTAAACTGTTATATGAAAGATTCTATTTCATACTTAGTCAAAAAAGGCTGCTTTTTATACAGTGCGTAGGCATTGTATAAAATGCCTGGATTGTATAAATTTTCGGTAACACATATACAGTATTGAACTTTGACAAAGCTCTTGCTAAGCACATTCATGGCATCTGATTTCGATTTCAAAGTATTTGAACCTAGGGATTGTTATAAGAAAAAATAATAATAATAAAAACTGTGGTGTAAATGTTCTAAATAATCATAGAGTTGAATTAGCATAAAATTATTTGTTACGTATTCCTTTGATCTATTTCGTAACTCGATTGTCTTTTACACACAATGGTCAACGTTTAATAAGATTTTAATGAAAATGTGGTGCAATACCTTCCATCTCTAACATTAAATTAAACCATTAAGTGCGGCACTTTGCAGTCCATAATTCAAGCGTACCATAATCCAGAATTACAAATTTCTATAATGTGGTGTACTAATCAATAAACACCGAAAAGATCCCTTTGAAGTTCCTACAAAGACAACGGTCAAGTTGGATTCATGCTTTCAACCAAGATTATATTGGAAGAAGCCCCCTGGTGTAAAAGGGTGTTAACACTGTTATGCAACATTTTTGCAAATTTGAAGGAAACAAGTTTAAAGATCTGAACTTGTCTTGCTGTCTATGGACTATTTCACGCTTCTTACACTATAAATCTGTTACATTGTATTAACATTGTACATATTATTGTTTTGCTCAAATTATACGTTAAGAAGGTGGAATTGCACCTAACACATTCGAAAATGATTTTATGGCATTTTTGACAAAACTGTTACTTTACATCCTTTTACACCAGGTCCTTCAATTACCCACAGTGAAAGATGTATTAAACACTTTTAACAATAACCACTTTCACTGTCCAGTTCTAATATTTGTTGGAAAGAAAAATTTAATGAAAATTTCATTGAACAGTGATACTAATCAATCCACCACTTTGAATTTGGCCAAACTAGAAGATCATGAGTCATCGCTATGATTTTTATACTCTTAATATTAGCTTCACTTGTGAGTGATCTGGAAATTGAACGTATACTGCCATCTACAAGCGTTTATGAGAATATTCTGTATAGTCGAATGTACCAAATAGCATAAAGTGCGAACCGCATAAGTCATTCGCATTAAGTGCAATGTAAAAAAATTTCATTTATAAATAAATAAATAGAAAATTACAGAAATCTAAACTGGAATTACTCAAAACTTGCATAAATCAAGTATCAAATTAATCAACAATCGCATAAATTTAAATTCGCATAAATCGAAATTTGCATTAATCAAAATTCGCATAATCAAAACGTGAAAAAATCAAAAATAGATTTACTCAAAGATTGCATAAATTTCAATTCGCATAAATCGAAACATGGGGAAATCAAAAATGTATTTTTTGATTATGTGTGTCCATAGCTATATCTGTATGTGACCAAAAGAGTATGCTTATAAAGCATTTTTAATGTATTTGTTCATAAAATTGTATACCACGATAGACAATGTGTACTGGGCAATATAAAACATGATTATGTCTAACATTTTAGATTCTTAACCTAACGTGCACCACGAAAAAGTATATATAGACTAACAGTATATCTTCCAATTCGATGACTGTTTGAATTTCAATGTATTCAATATGTCATCCATGTCAGTAATACCAAGTGTCATGACCCATAAAATGTTGCGACACTGAAGGTGTCAATTGTCCCCTAACGATTCTTATTCAAAATCCAGTAAAATCACAAAGAAAAAACCAAAAGTCGTGAAGTTAATATTTTTCCACTCTTTGAATAATGTTTCCATTCACTGTTCAATGGTTAGCAGACGAAACATTTCTGTTTATTCAATGTTGCTATGCAACGCTGCCTTTGGCAAAGGTCGATATAACAGAAGCAAATGCACATGACAAGCAGCTCAACTTTTGTGTATCCGATAATCAGGAGAGAAAAATAGTGCAGAATCATGCAGGCCGTAGGTCAGAGTCAACATGTTTCGTCTTTTACACCATCCTTGCCACCTTCGGCATCCCAATCAAGTTCAAGTAGTGACGACCGAGAACTTCAAAGAGGCAGAACTAGTCCAAGTCGAGAAGAAACAGAAGAGACTTGGAAACACGAAGAATCGGTGTCAAGCATCAAAAGAGAAATTGAAGAGTCCGATTTCTATCCTTTTTATCTGCAGTCAGTTCAGGTAAACAAAAACAAAAAAATTTTTTTTTTGGAAAGCATGATTTTTTTTTAATTAAAAAAAAAATAAAAAGGAAATGTAACGAAATACCCACTTTTTTTGTGGAAAATTTCTAATGAATAGAAAGCTTGACATTGCTATTTCAAAACGATGAGGGAAAAAAAACAACTTTTGTGAAACCCCTCAAATATCAACCGATAATAATCAATATCAAGTTACATTAGGGTTTATAATTTCTATTCATTTAATAACCCTAGCAGAATTACCCACATTGTAGATGATTGTACGTGTTGTATTGATCATATTATATATATCCTCGTATAAGCGTATACTGTAATATAGAGAGAGGGGCGTAGGAGGGGGGGGGGAGACACATACCATCAAAATACCGACAAAATAATACCGGCAGTTAAAAATGATTAAATTAAACTACCCTTAAATGGTAGAATGGTATTTTAAATTGAAGGCTTGCCCAGAATAACGTTGTAATGTTACAAAAATTCAATATTGAGATTATTATGGAAAATTGTGCCTCGTGTATGGGCCTAGCTAGTGCTGTCAATACACAAACTTATAACTACCTAAAACATACATATATCTCTTCGAGATTGGGTGCCTAATGTGTGACAATGTGTTGCAACGTATTTCTTTTGCCATTCACTCAAAACTATGAATTGTTGCATGCAACGTTATTCCGGTCAAGCCTTCAATTGTCAGTATTATAAACTGTCGGTATTTTTTATTGTCGATATTTTAAACTCGGTATTGTGATTGTAGATACGTATTATGATTGTCAGTATAACGATCGGGACCGGTATTATAGGTACAGTGGAACCCCGCTTTTGTACGCCCCTCTATTCCTACAATTCTGGTATTCGTCCAACTAAATTAGACTCGCTATTCGCACGTTGCCTCGAAATGCATACCAATCTCGAACATCTTCTAGTGCAGAGAAAAAAAATGAAACACCAGAAATGATGAATTTGATACCTGATGTTTTTATGGACGGTAACCACCTTCTTTTCAAACAATAACATTCTTCCTCATATCCACCTTCCATTTATGCCATCATGTTTATTTACAAAACTGGTACCGTTACAGTACATTTTATAGTTTTTATGTACTATTTTACTATGCTATATATTACTATAAACAATTATCAGGGGTCTGGAAAGGATTAATCCAATTAATATTAATTATTAGGGGAAACTTGGTTTTTTATTTGTACAAATCGCGACTCGAACAGTCTCCTGGAACGAATTGTTTAGGAATAGTGGGGTTTCACTGTATACTATTTGAGAGAGAGAGAGAGAGTATTCAATAAGTCTAGCGCTACTTGCGAAACAAAGTTAATATCAACTTTAAAACTCTCAACATCGGATTGCACATTAATAATAAAATTTAGAATCAACTTTGGTCTTTGATTTTGATCTCTCTTTTTTTCATAGTCTCAACTGGAAGACAAATTAAATTACACATCGATTCCAGCCTTTAGAGAATCACTACGAAAAGCAATGGTTAACTCCGGTCGGTATCACACTCGAGTGTTAATTAGCTCATACAGTAATAATATGCAAATATACCAACAAAATTTTACTCAGAATAAATTCTAAAATAATTCATTCGTAATATAACTATAAATAGTCCATTAATGAAATGGTCTAAACAAATCTTATAATAATGTACCACGTACTGTGAAAACTCACTTAGGCGGCACAATTCTATTAAACCGAAATTTTACAGGATGGCGCAAAATAACCTTAACCATTTGTTTTCTCAGTAAATGAAAAACGAAATGTAATAAATAAACGATTTAAACGGTGAAACAAAAATGTATTCTTGTAAATTGTTTTTTTTTTGTCTCAGATTATTTCTTTGCGCTGCTTTAAGGGTAAATTATATTCTTGCCAAACCATACAAGAGTAAATTGTATACCTGCCAAATCATAAAGGCCGTCCGGCTTGATTTAGCTACATGTTTCCTAAAATTCTGGACAAAACTCCGTGAATGTGCATTTTTTTTGCAAACAAAAGGGGGGGGGCATTCAGCTATTACTTTTTATATATTAATGTAAAAAAATTATACTTTCTCTAAACAATAAATTTATTACATTCCGATTTAAAGTTACAGAGAAAACAAATGGTTAAAATTATTTTGCGCCACCCTATATAACCCTATATAATCTAAAAAAATTTATCTAGTCGAGAAAATGGCGTAACAAATTATGTAATTAGATTACAAAATATAGTGAAAACTTACTTATGCGGCATTTAGGTTCTAACAGCACTTTTTCGTAGAACCTAACACAAATTGGCTTTAACAGCATCCCTCACCATCATCATTCTTTTTATACAAATCTGCGTATTGGAAATCGAAACCTGTAATTTAATTTTATAAACTAAACAAACTCTTTGAAATGACTCCCATAGCAAAATTATCGAAATAAAACGCATCGACAGCATGCAGTAAATGCTTTGATGTTGCTTTCGTTTTTGATTTTTCCGCATTTCAATCAAGTTGGAATGTCTAGTGTGTTAAAGCTTGATATCTGTAAAAGGTTCTACAACAAAAGGTTTTAAATACCACCTAAAGATTTCAGAGCATATAGGTTTTACTGTATGACTCATTTGTAGTTCTGAAAAATATGAATGCGTCTAGTTCACTCCAAAGCTAAAGACTCTCTATCATAAGAAAAACAATTGAAGAGCCTGATGTTAAAAGGGTGTTAAGTGACATTTGTGTCAAAAATGACCTAGAACCAATCTAATGTGTTAGGTGCAATTCTACCTTTCTGGTTCAAAATTTTAAGCAAAACAACAATATATATGCAAAAAATATTAGTGCAATAAGCGTGAAGTTGCCCATAGACAGCAAGGCAAGTTCAGATCTTTAAAAGCGTTTTTCTCAAAATTGTAAACATATTACGTAATACCCTTTTACACCAAGCCCTGAAATTAGTCGTAGCTAGACGACAAACAGTGTGTTCATCTATTAGTTCAACTTTTTCAAAAAACAACAGGTCTCAAGCAACAACTTTCTAATTATGTGTACCATTTAACTCATCGTAATCCTCATCTGATGTCTCCTTGGATTCCTCCATCTAGCTACAAAGAACCTCTTGATTTTATCTGCAAATGCCAGGTAAGAACCAATAAGATGCATTTCTTCATGTTTTTGAGATGAAACTCTTTTATTTTTAATCAAATCGCTCAAATCGACTCCCGGATGTAATACTGGGCAGAAATAATAGCTGGAGTAAAAACTTTTAAAATGTTGTTGACAACTCTGTTTCACTATCAACTAATAAAAAATATGAAGAATTTTTTTTTCAAAAAAAATTTATATACAGTATGTAATATTTATATATAAAAACAAATTTAAATCTGGTTCAAAATAGATTTTTCGAGTTGAAAATCAATTCGAAGTACGTGTAGCATGTTTACGACTTTTTCAATTTTCTAGATACAATGGGAAAAACGAATTTGCAAATCTCTTAACAGCATATGTTCTGAACTTGGAATTTCTTTAGCAAGAAAGGTTGGTTTTTTTATGCTCTTTATATTTACTTAACTTGAGTGAGTGAGTGAGTGAGCTGAGAATTGAAGGTATACTGTTATCTACGGTCTTTTATGATAATATAGTTAGTCCAATAATGAATTAAATACGAGAACCGCATGAGTCTTTCGCGTAAACCTCATAAGTCCAATGTGAAAATAAATTGCATACATATATAAAATATCGAAATATCGAATTTTCGATATATGAATCGAAAATGACAAAATGGAATTACTCGAATCTCGCATAAATCAAAATATCGAAATACTCAACAATCGCGTAAATTTAAATTTGCAGGAATCAAAATTCCGCATAAATCGAAAAAATATGCAGAAATCAAACATGGAATTGCTCAAAACACCCATGAATTGATTATCGAATTACTCTTAAATTTTAATTTTTCTAAATTTTAATTTTAATTTTAACTCTTCATAAATTTTAATTCGCATAATTCGAAACATGCAAAAATCAAACATGACTTTTTTTTTATTATGTATGTGCATACAGTATATAACCGTATATGACAGTATACAGAGTGAGTCATTTATCGTGATACAACCAAATATTATGAATGGTCAATAAAAATAGCACCATTGGAAACGTCCCTCATACAAAAACAATATTTGTCTGACACATTTCTCTCACATGCTTTGTTTTCATAATATTTGGTTGTGTCACGATAAAAGACTCACCCTGTATAAAGAGTGTGCTTAAAAAGCATTACTTGTTTTTGTTTTGATAAATATTGATCTGATGAAATATTTCTTAACATAATTAAGCTCTCTATTAAAAAAACTATTACCGTAATAGCTATTTTAGACGTTTATTTAACTAATTAATCAATTAATTAATTAATTAATTAATTAATTAATTAATTACACTAGAGACTAGTTTCAGAGCAAAAAGAAATGGAAGCAATCTGGCACGAACTGAGCACCCAAGATCCAGGTAAACACGAGTGCAAAATTCATTCAATTACAAAATGCTGACGAATTTCAAAACCATATGTTTACCAATAGAGTACAATTTTTCCACTCTGCTGAAAATATTCTATTAAAATTAAATAAAGAACATGTTTATGTTTAGCGTACGATGAAAATTGTATTCCGAACAATTTTTTTTTTACAGATCTCACTCAATTTCGACCTGTTTATGCAGCTAAAGATTTTCTTGAAGTTTTGATAAATTTACGGAATCCAAATTATAAGGGTCACAGTGACAAAAGGTAGGAAATTAAAAGAATTTTTATTTTAGTAAATTATTTGTAAAACATTATTGTAATAGTCAAACCAAACGTTATTTGGAAAACAATCACCTACGTATATAAGTCATCGATACAGGAAATTAAAATTTTAACGTGATAAACAAAAAGATTTTCATAATATAGGTATATATACATATATATATATAAAAAATCGAAGTATTTTTTCAACAGATATATTGAAAAAACATTTGTTAAAATTAAAATTAAATTTATTTTTGTTTTTGTTTTTGTGTTTTTCCTTTCTGAGCTTAAAAATATGTCAGCTCAATTTTTTTTTCATGCAATTTTCCACCCTACCGTTCATATTAAAAAACTGACTGGATTAATTAACTTTTTTTTGAAATTTTTAGCCATTATCAAAACCAGAAAGATTTCTCTCGGGAGAAACAACAAAAATTAAAAAAAATAAAGACAACTTTTAATTAATTGAAAATTAATATTTTTCAAACTAATTTTTTGTTTGTCAATTTTCATTAAAAAAAATAAATTCTAAAAACCAATTTTTTGTTCATCAAATTTTTGGATTTGACCTTTTTTTTTTAGGTTTTTTGTTTCAATACTTGTTAGCTTACAATTTTTTTTCATCCAAGCTTTCTCCAACAAACAATAATCGTATAAAACCATGACATAGAAACTCTGCCTCCAATTAGCGTAGAATTTCAGCAAATGAGCAATTCAGTTCGAACCACTAAAGCACTTTTTTTTCCGATATCCAAGGTTGAAAACAATCTGGGGAATGATCCATGTTCACCTTTACGTGAAAAACCTCGAGAAACTGGTAACTTTATGCATATACAGGGTGATCAATTTATGAGTTTTAAATGAAACCCAAGACGACTAAATTTGTTTTTCATTGCTCATTGGTTCTAAGCACCATCCAAAAATGTTTCATTACGTGCCATCTATCACCTCTAAAAATTAAGAATAGATATTTTGAATCACCCTGTATATGAATCGTAAAAATACAGAAAAATCCTTGATTGTACTTGATTTTATGACATGTAATTTAATCTCAAACCCACTTTTCCAAATAACTTGAAATTACGCAACAAAGTTTTTACAAAAAAAAATGACTTATTCGAATCGATGTTCAGCAAAATTTTTCAATTGCACATAACCCATTTGTATCGAAAAATGTCGCTGAAATATTTTGGTTAAGATAACCAACAACGAAGATGAAAAAGTAATCGATCAAAAAAAACTTCCAGAAAAGCTTTTACAAAGATTTCCTCGAAACCGAAAACCATCAAGCAATGATAAACGGAGATTGCGACTTTATGAAAATACGAATAGCGCAAGGTGAAGCAGGTATAAAAAAAAATTATATAAAATGAGATACAACTTATACTTAAATTACAAACTACGTCCAAGTCAATTTGTTAAAATGTTTTTTTTTAGTGATACGAGGCAAATACGCATTGTCAGCACGAGAATACGCAAAGCAAGGCTGTCCTCAAAGTTTGCGAGGCAAGATATGGAGAATTATTCTTGGTGT